>JAHRHZ010000038.1:28562628-28619505 GCA_024137785.1 Ginglymostoma cirratum
AGGATTGAAAAATGTTTAGAAATCAGAGAAGGGTTTAGGCCCGAAACATCAAGTTTTCCTGCTCCTATGATGCTGCTTGACCTGCTGTGTTCATCCACCTCCATGCTTGTTATCTCGGATTCTCCAGCATCTGCAGTACCTTTTATCTCTGATAGTCTTTCAAACCAGTTCACACTCTGGGATCTTACTTGTCCAGTATTAGCATCAGCTGGGATCATACTATATGTATGAATGGAGGAGTTCCAGATGATTTATCACATTTGCAATTATTTTCTGTTCTAGAGAATTAAACTCTTGAAATGCACTTGAAATGTACACTTTAAGAATATTGTGGGAATTTATGCTTTGCAAACTGAAATGACTTTAACAGACTAAACACATGGATATTCTCCTTAGAACAATAATTCAAGCCTGATGTTCTCACAGACACTGTACAGTCTGCCCTATTATGAACATGGTCAGACATATTAACTTTGTTAGCATTCTTGAAAATGAAACTTCTTTTCGTTCTCTCATGGAATATGGGTGTCAGTGGCTGGGCCACCAATTATTGCCCTTCCTTAGCTGCCCTTGAGAAGGTGGTGGTGCGCTGCCTTCTTGAATCACTGCAGACCACATGCTAAAGGTTGACTCACAATGCCCATAAGGAGGGAATTTCAGGATTTTGACACAGCGACACAGAAGGAATGGCGATATATTTCCAAGTCAGGATGGTGAGTGGCTTGGAAGGAAACTTGCAGGTGGTGGTATTCCCATGTATCTGCCACCCCTGTCCTTCCAGATGGAAGTCGTTGTGTGTTTGGAAGGTGCTGTTGAAGCATCTTTGGCAAATTTCTGCAGCGCATCTTGTGAATAGTACACACTGCTGCAACTGAGCATCCGTGGTGGAAGGAGTGAGTGGTTGTGGATGTGGTGCCAATCAAGTGGGCTGGTGACTCTTCCTCAGAATTGGAATGGCTGAGCATTTCCAGCAACTTCTGCTTATGTTCCTGATTTAGAGCATCTGCAATTCTTTCGGTTTTTATCAGGGATAGCCCCATGGCTTTGTATAGGGGAGGTTTTATCTCACAAATTTGATTGAGTTTTATGAGGACGTGACAAAGATGATTGATGAGCATAGGGCAGTAGATATTGTCTATGTGAACTTTACTAAAGCATTTGTCAAGGTCCCTCATGGTAGCCTGGTCCAGAAGATTACGTCATGTGGGATCCACAGTGAGTTGGTAAGTTGGATACAAAATTGGCTTGGCCATAGAAGACAAAGGGTAGTTGTGAAGGGGCATTTTTCTGACCAGAGATCTTTACTAATGGTGTTCCACAAGGATCAGGTCTGGAACTGCTACTGCTTGTAATGTATATAAACGATTCGGATGAAAATGTAGGTAAGTCTGATTAGTAAGTTTGCAGAAAACACAAAAATTGATGAAGTTGTGGTTAATGAGAAAGATTGTGAAAGGATGAGGCAGGATATAGATCAATTGGAAAGTTGGGAAGAGAAATGGCAGATGGAGTTCAATCTGGACGTGAGAGGTGATGCATTTTGAGAGGTCAAATGCAAAAGAAAATACAGTCAATAACAGGACCCTTAGGAGTATTGATATACAGAAGGATCTTGGGGTGCAAGTTCCCTGAAGGTGGCGACACAAGTGAAAAAGGTGGTAAAGAAGATATATGGCGTGCTTGCCTTCATCAGTTGGGGCATTGAGTGTAAAAGTTGGCAAGTAATGCTGCAGGTGAATAAAACCTTAGTTAGGTCATATTTGGAGTATTGTGTGCAGTTCTTGTCATCGCGCTATAGGAAAGATGCGGAGGCCTTGGAGAGGGTGCAGAAGAGATATACCAGGATGTTGCCCGGATTGGAGCGTATTAGACAAAAGGATAGATTGGACACACTTGCATTGTTTTTGCTAGAGCGTCGGAGGTTGAGGGGTGACCTGACAGAAATATATAAAATCATAAGAGGAGTGGATAAGGTGATAGTTGGAGTCGATTTTCCCAGGGTATAAATGTCAAACACATCGGGACATGGATTTATCATGAGAGGGGGGATGTGTAAAGAAGATATACATGGCACAGAGGGTGGTAGAGGGGGAGGTGGTAAAAGCAGATACAATTGTAACATTGTAGAGGCATTTGGACAGACACTTGAACAGGAAAGAAATAGAAGGCAGCCAGATGGGATTAAGTTAGAATGACATCATGGTCGGCATAGACATTGTGGGCTGAAGGGCCTGTTCCTGTGCTATACGATACTATGTTCTATTTGAACCTATATCTCCCAGAGATATAAGCACATTAACGTTGTCACGAAGCTAACACTGCCCCTTGTGTGTGAACTGCCCTGTGGTCTCATTTTTATTATTGCAACATGATTCTAAGTTTTTCCCTTAAAAGGATTTTACCTCCCTGAGTAAACAGACTCTTGGATTGTGGGACCAAGGCCCCATCTAGAGTCGTGAAAACGATGGCATTGCCATTTTTTTGTTGCTTCCTGTGGGATGCTGCTGTGCGCAAATTGATTGAAGTGTATCTATGTAATACCACAACTGATTACATTTCAAAAGAACTTCATTAATTCTCAGGCATTCAGAGGTTGTGAATGGCACTACCGAAATGCAAATTCTTCTTTTTGATAACACTTTAATGTAGTGCTGACATCTTCTCTTTTAAAAGGCCAAGGAAGATCCCATGGCTCAAAACGAAAGGGTCTCCCTGAGTTCAGGTCACTAATTTCTCCCCAAACATTTATCACTGAAACCAGAACCCCCTCTCCCCACCCAGAAATCAGAAGATCCTAGTTGGATTTGAAATGGTAATTCTGCTTCTCTCTCCAGATACGGCTGCCAGACCTGTGCTATTTGCTTATTGTACAAATCACATTATGCTAAACTCAGAAGTTCTGGTCATTTATCTCCCTGCTGTTTGTAGGAGCTTGCTGTATGGTAATCAGCTGTTATTGCAACATTACAACAAGGATTTACTTCAAAAGCACTTCCCTCATGTGGAGCTTTCATATGTACTCGAACGACAGTCAAATTTGTAGAAACAAGTCATGCGGTAATGGCTAGTCCAACCGCGAGCAAGCACACCAGGGGAACACAGTTCTTTGAAAAATGCCATGGGACCTCCTACATGCTCCTGAGAGGACAAATGGGCCTCTTTCCAGTCTCTTCTGAAAGACAGCACCTCCAACAGTGCAGTGAAGCAATTCCTCAGTACTGCACTGAAGGGTCAACCTACATTACTTTGGCAACTGAAAACATTTTGCAATGAAGAAACTCAGCAGGTTTGGCAGCTGCTATAGTCAAGATTAGAATTAATGTTTGTATTCCAAAGTCCAAAGTTGGACTTTTAGCGGTTAACACTGTTTCTTTTGTCACCGATCCTATCAGGCCTGCTGATTTTCTCCAGTACATTCCGTTTCTTTTTTGGATTTACAGCGTCTATGTATTATACAGGAAAGTCAATGGAATAGCATTTTAATCCATAGTCTTCCACCTCCGCAATGAGATTGCTATCCACGGAGCCACAGTTGACACACACGATTGTTGTGGACCTCAGTAAGGTAGGAATTGATACTTCTTCACCCAACTTCTCCAGTAGGAGAATTTCTTGCCACATATTCTTATTAATATGACACTCGTTCCTTTTAATGAACGACCCATTTTCACAGAGTTTCAGAATATTTAGATAACACATTGAACTCTGTAAGTTTGCATTATGTTACTGTGAGCCTTACATTCTGATTAAGTCAGCAGTTAGGCATTGGATAAGTTCATAAACTGAGAAGCAAAGCTCAAACTCTGAGCATTCCAGAATCTAGCTTCACAAGCTGGAAATGTGAAACTGATTGAACTGACTGTTCTGAGGCTGAACCATTAAAAGATCTTTATTGCAAGGTTCTCTTCAGCTGGTTCCAAATCATCTGTATAGCAGTTCACATTTTACCCTATACATCTGTATATAAGAACTGAACACCGCGTAATTGATGGTTGCCCCCAAGATTTCTATATCGTATCGGTTTTAATAGATGAATGGATAGAGCATGGGTTTGTGAGCATTGACCTTGTAAGAGCGGTTCTGGTCTCGGTTGAATGAATGAATATTGCGGAGAATGTAAGGAGAAAGGAGAGAAAAATTCTATGTAGCATCAGTCAGGACCTCAGAATATTCCAAAGCATGTTATAACAAATGAAACACTTCAGAAGTGAAGTCACTGCTGCATTGGAAAATAGTGGCATCGCGATAATATCATTGAATAAGTAATCTCGAGGCCAGACAAATGCCTTGAAGCTGTGGGTGCAAATCCCATCACTGCAGCTGGTTGGAATTTGAATGCAAATTAATGAATCTGAAATATAGAATTAGCCTTAGTGATGGTGGCCGTGAAACTGTCATTGATTGTGCATTTAGGACAAAGCAGCCTGCTTGATTGGCACCACACCCACAAACATCCATTCCTTCCACCACTGATGCTCATGTATACTGTCTATAAGATGCACTGCAGAAAATCACCAAAGATCCTCAGACAGCACCTTCCAAAACCCACGACCACTTCCATTTAGAAGGACAAGAGCAGCAGGTACATGCGAACAACGCCACCTCCAAGATCTCCTCCAAGCCTCTCACCATCCTGACTTGGAAATATATCGCTGTTCCTTCATATTGCTGGGTCGAAATCCTGAAATTCCCTCCCTAATGGCATTGTGGGTCAACCCACAGCCCATAGACTGCAGCAGTTCAAGAAGGTAGCTCACTGCCACCTTCTCAAGGGCAACTAGGGATAGACAATAAATGCTGCTCACATCCCACAAATGAACCCATCTGATTCACTAATGCCCTTTATGGAAGGAAATCTGCTACCCTTACCTCAGTGTGGCGATGCAAGTGCCTTCACAGATGGCCTAACAAGCCATTCTGTACAAGGGCAATTAGGGATGAACAGCATCCCATGAAAAAGAAGCCACAGGAAAATGCGACAACCAATTGCACAGAGAAAGATCCTGCTAACAAGAATGTGATAATGACCAGTTTAGCTGTCTTAGTCGTGTTGGTTAATGGATATCCATTGTCCAAAAAAAACACTACTCTCCAGCTCTTCTTCAAAATGGTGCCATGTCCAGCTGAGAAGTGGATGGACCATTTGTTTAATGTCTTATCCAACGGGTTGCACCATCAACATGGCAGCATTTCTTCAGTCTGCGCTGGAACATCAACTGAGATTGTACACTCAAACTGAGGATTATCAGATCAGCCATGATCCCATTGAATGGCACAGAAGACATGATGGGCTGAATGGGCTACTTCTGCTCCTGTGTCTTATGCCCTAATGGTCTAATCCCTGAGTGTAACCCAAACTCACAATTCTCAGAGGTGAGAGTGCCAACACTGAGCAACAATGTAGATTTACTGACATGCATTTGTCGTGGGAATGATGCAATTTCCCTTCCTAGAGCCCATGTTAGCTGAAATTGTTCTCAAATGCTATCTCCTGTCCTTTCAAATCTGCTGTCATCTTTGCTACCCAATCTCCAATCTCCATTTCCTCTCCAAAATCTGTAAGCTTGGCATTGCCCTGCCTAAATCTATGATCATACTTGCCACTACTCCAACTCTGAATCCCTCCGGTCAGATCCTCACACCAGCCTTTGAATGTCATGACAAATTCTCTGACCAAGCCCCCAACTCCATTTCTATTCTTGACAACTGTCTGAGATCTTTGGTCAGACTTGGTGTCAGAATAGACCCTGAGATGACTCCCCACCATATTTTCATGCCACCTACCTACTTCCACCTCCATATTTTGGTATATTTGCTGCTGAAACTTCATCCATCCCTTTGTTTGCACTGACCTTGACTATTCCACTGCTCATCTGATTGGCTCCATATCATCGATCTTTATAACCTTGAGCCCAACCGAAGCTAAACTCCCTGGATCCTAATTTGCTCTGAGTCCTGTTCTTCCATCACCTCTGCATTTGCTGACCCAAGTTGCCTCACGATCTAGCCCATGGCTCAATTTTAAAATTCTCGTCCATTCATGCAGAACCCTTCTCCAAGGAAATATTCTTCACTATTTCTGTATTCTCTTCCATCCCTAGAAGCATTCAAGAGCTCAGTAATTCTCCAATTCATTTCTCAGGCTTAAACACAAATTTAATTGATCCAGTTGTATAAAACTTTAGTTAGGCCACATTTGAAATATTGTGTGCAGTTCTGGTTGCCACACTTTCGGGAAGGATGTGCAGCCTTTGGAGAGGGTGCAAAAGAGGTTTACCAGGATGTTGCCTAGATTGGAGTGTATCAGCAATAGGGAGAGGTTGGACAAACTTAGATTGCTTTCACTAGAGCAGAGGAGGCTGAGGAGCAACCTGAAAGAAGTATCCAAAATGATAGAAGGAAAGGATAGGGTGGATAGCCATATTCTTTTTCCCAGGATGGAAATGTCAAATACTAGGGGCATAGGTTTAAGGTGAGAGGGGAAAAGTTTAAAGGAGATGTGCAAGGCAAGTATTTTACGTAGAGAGTGGTAGGCGTCTGGAATATGCTTCCGGGGAAAGTGGTAGAAGCAGACAGGATAGCACAGTTTAAAAGGCATTTAGACAATCACATGAACAGGCAGAGAATAGAGGGTTATGGAAAATGTGCAGACAGAGGGGATTGGTTTAGAATGGCATCATAGTCGGCACTGCCATGATGGACCAAAGGGCCTGTTTCTGCACTGCTCTATGTTCTAATATTGTTGACTTCAGCTGCATGGCTCCAAAGCTGTGGAATTCCCTCTCCAACTTCATTAACTTCCCTTCCTTTAAGATTTTTCTTTTACATGTTAAGTCAAGCTTTTGATCATCTGCCTGAATATTTCCTTATGTGGCTCTGAATCTAGTTTCGTTTGGTAACATTCCTGTGATGACATCTTGGTCCATTTTACTGTGGTCAAAGTGCTAAATAAATGTAAGTAGTTGTTGTGAAAGCCGAAATGCCTTCCCCCTTCCTCATCTAGAAATTATTTTTGGAATTTAAAGAAAGCTTTTTTTATATTTAAACAATTTGCTCTCGTTATTAAGATGTCAGATTTGCCCTGGCATTTTTCACAAGAGATCTAAGTGTAGACTGCTTAATGATAGGAAGAATGCTACACCACAAACTCAACACAGGGATAGCCTCAAGGCAATATCACTACTCCATTAATCCAGTGACCCAGGTAATGCTCTGGGTTAGGGTTAGAATGGAGCCAGGTTCAAATCCTGCCATAGCAGATGGTTGAAATGTGAATTCAAAAGAAAATATCCAGAATTAAGAGTCTAATGATGATGTAGCCAATTGTCAAGAGAAGCTATCTAGTTTACTAATGCCCTTTAGGGAAGGAAACTGCTCTCCTACATGTGACTCCAGACCACAGCAATGAGATTGACTCTTAACTGCCCTCTGGGTAATTATGGATAGGCAATAAATGCTGGACCAGCCAGCGACACTCAAATCCTGTGACTAAGTAAGAAAAACCTACAACAGTATAATCTGTGGATATCAGTTCAAGACCACAAGGTAACTTGCATTCACACACAACTTCCCAAGGTCAATGAGAGACTAATTACAATCCATGAGGCAGCTTCATAGAGTGGCGGATGCGTGTAAATTTTCACCTCCAAGTGAAAATAAAGCACTGAAGGAAGTAGAGATAACAAGGAAGATCTTCCATCTTCCATCTGCCTCCCCCTCCTCTATTTATTTCAGAATCCCCTTCCCCTCCCCCATTTCTCAAGCAGGGTCCAGACCCGAAACATCAGCTTTCCTACTCCTCTGATGCTGCCTGGCCTGCTGTGTTCATCCAGCTGTACACCTTGTTAGCTCAGATTCTCCAGCATCGGCAGTTCTTACTATACCTGAAGGAAGTAATTGCTCTTCCTTTCTTCAGGTTTTTCACAATTTGAAGTATTCTATTTGTAATTAGGCACATGAGAATCATTTAACTATCTGAATATAATGTGTCCTCGGTTAACAAGCAGGGAAAGAAGAATGATGAGACCACTCAGCCCATTGAATTTTACCCTTGAGTACATGATCTCTTACTTCATGAATAGAGATTCATATTTATCTACTTTCCTGGCTAGTGTTGTAGAACAGAGAGACCTAGGGGTTCAGGTACATAATTCTTTGAAGCTTGCATCACAAGAGGACAGGGTGGTTAAGAAAGCGTTTAGCGCGCTTGCCTTCATTGCTCCAACCTTTGAGTAAAGGCGTTGGTATGTCACATTGAGGCTGTGCAGGACATTAGTGAAGCCCCTTCTGGAGTACTGTGTGCAGTTCTGGTCGCCCTGTAATAGGAAGGACATTAGAAGGTTCAGAAAGATTTACCAGGATGCTGGTGGGAATGATTTCTCCTGCACTTTCAGTTTTTATTTCAGATTTCCAGCATCTGCAGTAACTTGCTTTTACTTGATCTCTTCCTTCATGCTGTTACCTCAATATGTTTGCCTCTAGTGCCAGCTTGTATCACCAGGGCTACAAGTTTGGAAGGTTACTGGAGTGTGATGGTGCACAGGAACTGGATTAACATAAAACTTTGACGGTAATTCAGTCCAGATTTATAATTATACGTGAACAACCCTCTGGCATCCATTAGGCTAACCATCCCAATCATGTAATCACCTCACTTTGTTGACTGAACCTAGAAATAAATGGAAAGTTGAGAATTTTTAGTCCTAGTTGCAGGAATTCTATTGCTTCCCCAAACATTTTTGCCTCTCTCGCTTCCCTCTTTTAAGACCCTCCTTCAGGATATCCTCTTTGACCAAGCTGGTGATCACTTACTGGAGGGTGACCTTATTTGGCAAGGTGTCATAGAGCTGTACTGCACGGAAACAGACCCGTCCAACTCATCCATGCTGACCAGATATGCTAAATTAATCCAGTCCCATTTGCCAGCATTTGGCCCATATCCTTCTAAACCCTCCTGGTCATGTGCACATCCCGATGCCTTTTAAATGTTTATTCGTAACAGCCTCCACCACTTCCTCTGGCAGCCCATTCCATACACGCACCACACTCTGCACAAAAAAGTTGCCCCTTAGGAACCTTTCCAATTTTTCAGCTGTCATCTTAAATCTATGCCCCTTAGTTTTGGACTCCCCCACCCCAGGGGTAAGACTGTGGCTGTACACCTTATCCATGCCCTTCACGATTTTATAAACTTCTATATGGTCACCCCTCAGCCTCTGATGCTCCAGGGAAAATAGCGCCAGTGTATTCAGCCTCTCCTTATAGCTCAAACACTGCAATCCTGACAACATCCTGGTCAATTTTCATTTAGTTGCCATTCTGTGTAATTTTACCGGACATTTTAAGTCAAAATGCTGCATCAATGCAAGCTTTCTTTTATTGCTGTCTTTCCTAATCTTCACCAAAACTGTTTGCTCTTTCTTTGCTTTTATGCTCTCCCTGACTTTCCTTGTCAACCATGGTTTCCTCATCCTCCCCTTAATGTGTTTCTTCTTCCTTGGAATGAATTTCTGCTCTGCATCCTGAATTACCCTAAAAACTCCTGCCTTTTCTGCTTCACCGTCTTCCCTGCTAGGATCCCCTTCCAATCAACTCTAGCCAGCTCCTCCCTCATTCTTTGTTGTCACCTTTAATCATAGAATCATCATAGGATCCCTGCAGTGTGGAAACAGGCCCTTCGGCCCAACAAGTCCACACCGACCCTCAGGGCATCCCACTCAGACCCATCCCCCTATAACCCACCTAATCTACACATCCCTGAACACTATGGGCAATTTAGCACGGCCAATCCACCTAAACTGCACATCATTGGGCTGTGGGAGGAAACCAGAGCACTCGGAGGAAACCCACATAGACACAGGGAGAATGTGCAAACTCCATACAGACAGTATTAACATGACATCAGATTCTTATACAAATGATTTGGATGAGAAAATAGAAGGCCTGGTAAGTTTGCAGACGACACCAAAATTGGTGGCAAAGTAGACAGTGAAGGTGGGATCTTGATCAAATGGGTCAATGGGCTGAAAACTGGCAGATGGAGTTCAATTTGGATAAAAGCGAGGTATTGTATTTTGATATAATAAACAAGGGTAGGGCTTATACAATTAATGGTAAGGTCTTGGGTAGTGTTGTAGGACAGAGGAACCTAGGGGTTCAGGCACATAATTCCTTGAAGTTCACGTCATATATAGACAGGGTGTTCAAAACGGCATTTAGCACACTTGCCTTCATTGCTCAGTCCTTTGAGTGTAGGAGTTGGGAAGTCATGTTGAGGTTGTACAGGACATTGGTGAGGCCTCTTCTGGAGTACTGTGTCCAATTCGTCACCCAGTTCAGAAGAGATTTACCAGGACGTTGCCAGGTATGGAAGATTTGAGTTATAAAGAAAGATTGGATAGGCAGGGACTTGTTTCACTGGAGAATAGATGGTTGAGAAGTGACTTTCTAGAGGTTTATAAAATCATGAAGGGCAGAGATAGGGTTAATGGTGGGTGTCTTTTCCCTAGGATGGGGGATTTCAAGACTACGGGCATATTTTTAAGGTGAGAGGAGAAATATTTAAAAAGGAATGAGAGGCAAACTTTTTACACTGGAGTGGTTTGCATGTGGAATGGACTTTCTGAGGAAATGGTGGATGTGGGCAAAATTACATTAAAAAGAGGCCTAGACAAGTACATGAATATGAAAGGTTTGGACGGATATGAGCCAGGAGCAGGCAGGTGGGAATAGTTTAGGTTGGGACTATGTTCCACATTGTCTGGTTGGTCCGTACTGTATGACTCTGTCACTCTACAACTCGTAAATTCTTCCAGTGACTCACACCACTGTTCAGAAGGAGGCCTCTTGGCCCATACCTTCCAGGGCAATCAAAACTATTTCCACTGACCCCCACCCCGAGGCTCAGGCTGTTTGTCTTCCACTACTTAGAATGTGACTCTATTTTATAAAAGACCGGCAATACTTTCTGCCTCTATCACTCCTTATGGCAACTCACTCTGATTTCTAAACAGTCCACTGCGTAAATAAAACTCTCTTCTTCAGTGAGTATTTGGAGTAAGTTCATCTTTTTCATTGATTTCAACATTGCGACCTCTTTCAGATGGTCCCAGGCTCAGCCTGTGGCTTCTCTTATTTTAGTTGGATATCTCGCACCGCCTACAACCCCTTACATTTCACTATCACAGCCAGAACCTTCAGCCACCATGCCTTTGAAGTGCTGAAATATTCCTCCATTATTCCCTTCCCTTCTCAATGTTTCCAGAAGCTCAGAAAAATCTATCTACGCAGCCCCATTCCAGTAGTCCTCTCCCCTCCTTCTGTTTCACCAACTTTTGACATTCTGACCCTTGTTTTCCACTCTGACAATGACCCCCAGCCCAGCACCCACTCTGCCTTCCTCTTAGGCATTCCCAGTTTACATCAGCCTCATTTTAGGTGGCAGTGGTTACATCTGACTAGGCCTGGAAGAGTGGAATTGCCTTCTCTGGCTTTTCTCCTTCTTTACAATGTTTCTTCAAACTTTCCACTTTTGGCCAATCTTTTGGTCACTTACCCTAATAGCCTTCAGGCTTCAGTAACAAGTTATCGCCCAAAGCACCCCTACGAAGTGCATTGGAATATCATATTTCCATCACTATGTAATTTCAACTTGTAATTGAAATGACCTCCATATAAATTAAAGGATGATGTGAAAATGGGACATGTTTTAATTTCTCTCTAAAGCCATTTTTGTGGTTGCTGTGGATGCAAAGATTAGGTGGATTGGAAGAGCAAATTATTGCAGATGCTGGAATCTGTACTGAAAACAAAAAATGCTGGCGATATCAATGGGTCAGACAGCATCCATGGAGAGAAAGCAAGGTAACATTTCGAGTCTAGATGACTCTTCATCAGGATTGGCCATGCTAAATTGCCCTGTAGTGTCCATGGATGTGCAGGCTAGGTGGGTCGACAATGGTAAATATGGGGTTACAGGGTTAGAGTGGGATGATCTTTGGAGGCCCAGTGCAAACACAGTGGGCCAAATGGCCTCTATCTGCACTTTAGTGATTCGATGGTTCAAAGATGTGGGAGTTTCCTGGTCAGCCATAGTGCAGAAGGCAACAGCAAATCACTGCAGTCCCTTGCCAAGTGTAATCATGGACCAACATAAATCATGACTGTCCATGGTTGCCAATGCCCTCTTAAGGCATAGTACCTGAAGAGACAGGGAAAGAATTATTGCAGCTGAGAGATTCTGGCATTCTGTCTTGTCGGTGCATCTCTGTCTGGCTTAGTTAGAGAGAGAAATATGTGCACATGGGAAACAGACCATTGTTGAGTGAATTGTTTTGAATTGACCTAGATACGGTGACATTGGGAGATAGATCTGCAACTTTCAGCTGCCAGGAAAAAAGAAAATTCATCTTGAAAAGGTCTCTAATTGCAAAGTTGGCTAAAACAAAATGATGAACTTGACAATCTAGATGCTGCACTCCACGTTTCTGATCTAGAAGATAGGACAGAGACAACAAAATGCTGACTTCAATTAACCCCGAGGTAACCCGGGAATTCTTCAATGAAAGTAAAACTACCAAATCAGAACTCAAAAGCAAAACTGCTTTTTGGACCCAGTTACTTCAACAGGTGCAATATCTTCTTTCGGGGAGAAGTTGTAGTTAAATTCTTTAAGGCATACAAGTACCATTCAAATGGACTTAATTTGCTGTTAGATGCAGCAAGGGAACTCTATGCCTCCCCCTCACAAAGATCTCATGGTAAAAGTTATCAGAATTAATTTATAATGCAGAAAATAACGAGAATCTCCTGGTGTGTACTAGTCAAAACGTACAAATATTGTGCAAATATTAAGTGCTCTGTGCCAGTGAGGGCCAAGATATTACTGTGATGTTTTGAAAATGGAAAGCTCTCATGAAATGATAGATGAGCTAAATGGAACAAACAGGAAAACCTTATGGGAACATTTCACAGTTGAGCTGGAATAGTGCAGGTTTAAACAGTAATGCTATAACATTTATGTACATCCTACAGCAACTTTTCTAAACCACCCAGCCCCAAAATAGAAATATGGGGCATTTGAAGTATAAATGAGATGGCACCACAGTCTATATATAGTTTACAGGAGAGATAGGGCGAAAGATCTCTGGGATAAGTACAAAAATTTGCTGAGACAGGTTAATAGATTTGGTAGAAATGCAACATATAACCAAGAGATGAGAGCAGCTAAAGATATAAAAAATAAGATATCTTCTAATAGTGCAGCAAATAAAGAACAAGTAAAGTGAAAGTTAGTGTTGGAGAAAGTAAAATCAAAGTGTAAAACTATTTACTAGAAAGAATAACATTAAGGTACCCAATTTCTCCTGTGAAACAAATACCATTGAGAGCGTTGAAGCTGATGTGACAGACTGTAAATGCAGATATTTGGATGCTGGCCGATATGGACTCAGTTGTTTTGCTTTCCTGAAGATTAACCATTGTGATTTGCTGTGTGGTACATGGTTATGACTCTGAAAGAGTTAATGTTGTGCTGTTTTGAACTCCATCCAATCTGATGGAGTCTTTGGATGGAGGGAAGAGTTCCATGTTTCATAGGGAGCAGATGCATTCTGTACAGCTTTCAAGACCTCTTAGTAATTATGCCTGTCTTGTAATGTAAGTTGTACTTATTGCTGTCCTCTAACAATCCAACTTGTTAACTAAGATGAGTGAGTCTTCATCATAGAAGCCCTACAGCGTGGAAGCAAGCCACTTGGCCCATCAAGTCCACACCAACCCTCTGAAGACCATTTTGCCCTGTCCTAACCCCTCTCCCTGTAATCCTACGTTCCCATGGCCAATCCATCTAGGCTGCACATCCCTGGAAACTATAGCTAATTTAGCATGGCAAATCCACCTGACCTACACATCTTTTGACTATGGAACGAAACCAGAGCACCCAGAGGAACCCCACATAGCCACAGGGAGAATTTGCAAACTCCACATAGACATCCCCCTGAGACTGGAATCGAATCCAGGTCCCTGGCACCATGAGGCAACAGTCCTAACTGCAGATCCACTGCATCGCTCAATAGATCCACAAATGTTCTAAGCTCTACCACTGTTAATTAGACAGGCCCTAAACACAATATATACAAAGGAGAACAACCACAAACAACCCTACCCTGTATCACATTTGAAAGAGATGGCAGATACCACAAGACACCAACAGTGACCATCAGGCCAAGATAAATGGGAGCAGCAATGTATATTTGAATTCCACACAGAGACCCCTACCTTAAGGAGAGAATTCCAGAAGAATTTTTTTGGGTTTACTACTTTAAAAGCATTGCCATTTTAAAAAGGTACAGAAAGTCAGTAATGCAACTGAAATGTGATTACCAATAGAGTGCTCAGTGCCAGTGTGGAAACAGCAAAAGCCAAACCTTTATCAGGAGATAGTAAGAAATGCAGATGCTGGAGTCTGAGGTAACACCGTGTGGAGCTGGAGGAACACAGCAGGCCAGGCAGCGTCAGAGGAGCAGGAAAGCTAACGTTTCGGGTCAGGATCCTTCTTCAGAAAGAAGGGTCCCGACCCGAAACGTCAGCTTTCCTGCTCCTCCGATGCTGCCTGGCCTGTTGTGTTCCATTAAATCTTCATCAGGAAGCTGGTAGGCGGTGCAGGAGAAAGAATGTGGGCTGCAGAAAGAAAGAATCAAAACTGCTACACTAAGAAAGAGACCAGAAGTCTTCGCAAAGGAAGGTCTTGAGCAACAACAGAAGGGTTAGGGAGTAAAATTAAATATTCCATGGGAAAAGGGGATAACTTTGCAAAAGAAATGGTGCAAAGACCAGAAATAGGAGGCAAGGGAGTGTAAATGATCCTTAAGAATTTAGCACAACTACAGAGTTTAAAAAGACTGATCAAGAAATATTGTACAGAGTGTAGCAAGTCCTAAAGCTGTTGAATTTAGACATCACTGATGAATTCAGGAATGCAGACTTTAAACCAGTTTCGAAATGATACACATTTGTAGCACTTTTACTGTAATAGGCACAGGAATGAGTGGAGAAATGAGTCACTGGTGTAGAACAACAAATGCTCACGGGCACAAGCAATGGCCAGCATGAAAGAAAAAAAAAAGCTAAATCTATCGGTCCAGCATTGCTGAAATGCCCCATTTTGTCAAAGCTATTTGTCTTGCACTCATCAGAACAAGTTGTGAGAATATCAGTTTAAGGGGAAACAAAGTCATAGAGTCATAGAGATGTACAGCACAGAAGCAGACCCTTCGGTCCAACTCGTCCATGCTGACCAGATATCCTAAATAAATCTAGTTCTATTTTCCAGCATTTGGCCCATATCCCTCTAAACCCTTCCTACTCACACACCCATCCAGATGCCTTTTAAATGTTGTAATTTTATCAGCCTCCACCACGTCCTCGGCAGCTCATTCCAGACACACACCATCCTCTGTGTGAAAAAGTTGCCCTTTAGTTCCCTTTTAAATCTTTCCCCTCTCACCTTAAACCCATACCCTCTACTGTGAAAAGACCTTGTCTATTTACCCTATCCATGCCATTCATCATTTTATAAACCTCTATAACGTGCCCCCTCAGCCTCCGATGCTATAGGGAAAATAGCACCAGCCTGTTCAGCCCCTCCCTATAGCTCAAACCCTCTAACCCTGGCAACATCCTCGTAAATCTTTTCTGAACCCTTTCACAACATCCTTCCTACAGCAGGGAGACCAGGATTGCACACAGTATTCCAGTAGTGGCCTACCCAATGTCCTGTACAGACTCAACACGACCTCCCAACTCCTATACTCAATGCACTGACCAATAAAGGCAAGTTTACCAAACGTTTTCTTCACTATTTCTACTTCAGAAGTTTTTCTACACCAGAACTACTTCAGATCTGAGGAAGGGCCACTGGACCCAAAACGTTAACTCTGATTTTTTTCTTTACAGATGCTGCCAGACCTGCTGAATTTTACCAGCAACGTATGTTTTTGTGCCTTCTTCACTATCCTGTCCATCTGCAACTCCACTTTCAATGAACTGTATAAAGTCTCTTTGTTCAGCACTACCCCCCAGGACCTTACCATTAAGTATATAAGTCCCGCCCTGATTTACCTTTCCAAAATGGCGCTCCTTATATTTATCTAGATTAAACTCCATCTGCCACTCCCCAGCCCATTGGCCCATCTGATCAACACTTAAACACTGAAACAATGCAATGTGTCCATATATTCCTTCTGTCTGCAAACAACAAGGCCCTGTGATTAATATATATAAAAGCTTTATTTATCTGAAGAGAAAACACTTCCTGTGCTCCAGGGAAAAGGGCAAGCTGGACTTTCTACAAGAGCTGACATGGATGCAATGGGCCAAATGGTCTCCTGATGTTTTATCACAATTCTATGACACGTGACATCTGCCCCTCAATCAGGAGGAAGTCCTGCCTCAGAGCTTAGTCCAGCCAATCTGAGTCTCCCATAATTTTCCATCCTGAACTTTGTCAAAAGCTGCATCAGACAGGTCTAGGCCACAATGCAGTCTCCAGAGTTTAGGCTCTAGGAATCGAGGACTAGGAATAAGTTGAGGAGTCTCAGGAGAGGTTGTGGAATGGGGTGGGATGGGAATGTTCGGGGACAGCCCACTGGGGCAGGGCCAGCACCTGCAAGTTTCAGACTTTATGGGAGGTGCCCAATGTTAGACGCATCATTTTCCTCCTTGAGGGAAGGGTTTGAGCTTCCTCACGCTCCATACTTCGAACCATCAGCCTCTGAATCGAGGCTGAGCCAGGAACTGGCTCTTCAGTGGTCATGGGTTGGCCATTTAAGGACCTCAGTTGGGGTCATTGGGGAGAGTGAAATAGCCGAAGCTTGGTCCTTGGCCTCAGCCAGGCCACCATAAAGTTGTGGAGAGGTCACGAGCAATTGTGAACTGGATGGGAAGGAAGACTGTTTGAGGAACTTTACAACCCACTCCTCTTCTGCAAATTCACTGCAGGAACGTAACATTCTGCCTTCAGTTGATCTTGAACCCTGTAGGCTTCTGAGAGGATGGAAAGCCACGAACTGAGCCATGGCCATGGGATAATTTGTGGGCATAATGGGCTGATTGGTCCCCTTCTGTTCCATAACCATTCTGGGAGGTTATGCCAGAAGACAAGACCAGAATAGGCAGCTCAAGGTGGTGTCTTCTGGAGTCTCAATGATTTTAATTATCTCCTGCCAAGTGTACCCGGCTGTTACCATTAGTCTCACACCTTCCCAACACCTGGTGTAAGGTAAACAGCTGCCGATAGTTTCAGGGAATCATACTTTATTAAATCACAATGCAGGGGGCCAACAAGAGGGGATTTGAAACTGTCTCCATCATAATAAGTACCTTCAGTGAATAATCAAGTTCTGTTTTGCTTAGTTTTAGGTTGTTTGAGGTAGTGTAGTCACATCTGGGTTTGATTAACACAAATAAGCAGTGCCTCTCCATAACACAAATCCCACCTAGAAACAGGAGCATTATGAAAGTTAAATAGGTTAGATTCCTCAAAATAACATCTCTTGCAAATACTCTTCTGCCTTCACTGATAGCAATGCTGCCAAATGTTTCAAATTGCTCCTTATAAACAGGGTATAGCTATGCTACTGGATGAATGATTTAGAGTCTGAGGTGATTGAAAAGTTCACATTAAAATATCTGGATACCAAAAGGTTGTTGGATTGTCGTACACCTAGTCCAACTGGTCCACTAATGCCCTTGAGGGCGAGAAAGCTGCCATCCTTTCCTGATCAGTCCAACATGTGAGTTCAGTCTCTATGAACTATTTGGCAAGGCACTTCATCATCTCCAACATGACATCGATTGCAACAGCTCAAAAGGAGGTCCATCTCAAAGGACAACTTGAGATGGTCAATAAATGTCAGTGAAGACAACATCCCAAAGGTGAATTTTAAAAAAATGTCACTTCAATGTTCTTTTGTGAAGCATTTTGAGATGTTGTATGCATTCTCATAATTGCAAGTATAGTTAACTAAAGACTGTTACTGTAGCAAGTGTTAAGTACACAGTCAAAAATCACATGACACCAGGCTGTAGTCCAATAGGTTTATTTGAAGACAAAAGCTTTCAGAGTCTCAGTCCTTCTCCAGTGAGAGGGGTGGCATCACAGAATTTATAAGCAAAAGATCAAAGGGTCATAGAACTGATGCGAATGTGTTGAACAAACCTAAGATGGCTGTTAAATCTTTAAACAGTTAGAAAAGATTAATATGCAAATCTCAGAATTTCTTTCAAGGCATTGCCCCAATATAATTAAAGGTTTTATCAGTATACCAAAGGTGACATCTCAGGTCAGACAATGCATTTTACGTATGAGACCTTGTTTAGAATCTGGCTGTGTATCTACTTGGAGTCAAACTGGTTTTTTCCCTAAGTAGGAATTTATAAAATGCCACATTGTCTACAAATTGTGTGCTTTTTGAACAAAACAGAATGTATATACAATTACCAATCTGCACATGCAACTTCACTAGATTTATATGTGCGTTTGCATACGTGTGTGTGTGTGCGCGCGCGCGCATGTGTGTGTGTGCGTGTGTGCGTGCGTGTGTGTCTGTGCATGCTTGAGAGACAGAATGTGTGTGTGTGTTTGCACACGTGTGTGAATCACTATGTGTGTGAGAGACAACGTGTGTATGAGAGAAAGTCTGTGTGAGCATGTATTAAATAAGCAGTTGTGATTAGTTACTTAATTAATTTACTGACTTTCGCTGGTGATTGCACAATGTTCAATACCGTTTCTGACTCCTCAGGTACTGAAGCAGTCTATGTCCATGTTTAGCAAGACCTGGACAAAATCCAGGCTAGAGCTAATAAATAGCAAGTAACATCCTCAAGCACATTGTGCTGAGGTAATTGCTACCTTCAACAAGAGAATCTAACCATTGCCCCTGATGTTCGATGGCATTACCATTGCTGAAACTCCCCACTATCAACATCCCGGAGGTTACCATTGACCAGAAACTGAATTGGACCAGCTCTATATATACATTGGCTACAAGAGTAGGACAGATGCTAGAAATCCTGTGGCAAGTATCTCGACTCCTGACTCCCCAGAGTCTGTCCACTACCTACAGGGCACAAGTCAGGAGTGTGATGGAATATTCCCCACTTGCCTGGATGGGTGCAGCCCCAACAACATTGAAGAAGCTGAACACCATCCAGGTCCATTGAAGCCCACCGATTAGCACCACATTCAACATGCACTCCCTCAACCATTGACACACTTATGAGAGCAGTGTGTGCCATCAACAAGATGTACTTCAGTAACTCACTAAGTCTCCTTCAACAGCACTTTCCAAATCCTTAACCTCTACCATCTAGAAGGACAAGGGCAGCAGATACACAGAAACACCACCACAGCGAGTTTCCCTCCAAGCTACACACCATCCTGAATTAGAAACATATCATCATTCCTTCAATATGGCTGGGTCAAAATCCTGGAACTCCCTTCCCACGAGCACTATGAGTGGGCCTAAACCCCAAGGACTGCTGTGTTTTAAGAAGCTAGCTCTCCACCACTTTTTGCAGGGCAGTTAGAGATGGGCAATAAATACTGAACCATCAGAGACACCCACATCACATGTATGAATAAATTAGAAACATTGACCTGGTAGGTCTAAAGGGGGAACAGGTGGGATTGGTGTGTGGAAGGAGCTGTAAGACTGAGTAGTTAATACACTCTATCCATACGAAAGGTGTCTTTGACGTTTGTCTCACTGGCTGACTTGGATCGAAATTGGCTAAGATGGCTTTGTGGACTAATACTTTGGTTGTGTAGATTTCCATATGTCAAAACTTGTAAACAGATGTGGGTGAATGTTATTCTTGTGTTAATAATCTAGAAGTTAGGAAGTGATAGCAGGTGAATGTTTGTTCCGGGTGCCATATTTTATTAACCTTCACATCCTTTCTATTACTGAGATTGTTGGATTTCACCTCTGTAATATAACCTGTCTCCACCCCTGCCTCAGCTCTTTTGCTGCTGAAACCTTTATTCTTGCCTTTGCTACTTCCAGACTTGACTTTCCAACACACTCCTAACCACCTTACAAATTCCAGCCTCCTTAGCTTTCAACTCAACCCCCTATTGCCCACGTGCAGACTATGGCCTAGTGGTATTGTTGGTAGACTATTAAGCTAGAAGCTTGGCTACTGCTCTGGGGACCTGGGTTAAAACCCTGCCATGGCAGATAGTGGAATTTGAATTGAATAAAAATCTGGAATTAAGAGTTAAATTATAGCAATTAATCCATTGTCAATTGTTGGGGAAAAATCCATATGGGTCACTAATGCCCTTTAGGGAAGAATATCTGCCATCCTTACCTGGTCTGGTCTACATGTGACTTCAGACCCACAGCAATGTGGTTGAGTCTTAACTACCCTCTGGGCAATTAGGGATGGGCACTAAATGCCCACATACCATGAGTAAATAAAAAAACACCAACTCCCTTCCCCAATTTCATGCTTACTGAACTACTTTGGCTCCCATTCCAGTAACACCTTGATTTAAAAATTTTGATCCTTGTGTTTCAGTTCCTCCATTGACTCACCCCTGCCCTATCTCTACAGTATCCCTCACCCTTACAATCCTGTACTCCTCCAGTTCTGATCTGTTGCACAGAAAAGATTTACAAGGATGCCTCTGGGGTTGGAGGTTTTGATCTACAGGGAGAGGTTGAAAAGCCTGGGGCTATTTTCACTGGAATGTCAAACATTGAGGGCTAACCTTATTTTTTTTTAGTTCATTAACAGGATGAGGGCATCACTGGCTAGGCAGCATTTATTGTCCATCTCTAATTGCCCAGGGGGCAGATAAGAGTCAATCACATTGCTATGGGTCTCTGGTCACATGTAAGCCAGACCAGGTAAGGATGGCAGTTTCCTTCCTTAAAGGACATTAGTGAGCCAGACAGGTTTTTTTCCCCAACAATCAGTAATGGATTCATGGTCATCACTAGATTCTTAATTTTAGATATTTATTGCATTCAAATCCCACCAACTGCTATGGTGGGATTTGAACCCAGGTCCCCAGAACATTATCTGGGTCTCTGGATTAACAGTCCAGCAATAATGCCACTAGGCCATCACCTCCCCCTTATAGAAGTTTATAAAATCATGAGGGGCATGGATAGGGTAAATAGGCAAGGTCTTTTTACCAGGGTAGGGGAATCCAAAACTACAGGGCATAGGTTTAAGGTGAGAGAAGAAAGACATAAAAAGGACCTAAGGGGCAACTTTTTCATGCAAAGGGTGGTGCGTATCTGGAATGAGTTGCCAGACAAAGTAGTGGAGGCTGGTACAATTACAACATTTAAAAGGCATCTGGATTAGGTACATGAATAGGAAGGGTTCAGAGAGATATGGGTCAAATGCTAGCAAATGGAACTAGATTAATTTAGGATATTTGGTCAGCATGGATGAGTTAGACTGAAGGGTCTCTTTCTGTGCTGTACAGCTCTATGACTGTATGACTCTAAGTCCATCACTCCTCTTTTAGTGCTAATGCCTTCAGCCACCAATTCTAATATCTTCCTACCAGAGTTTGCCTTATACCACTTGTGTGAAGTGGATTTAGGCATTTTACCATGTTAACCATGACATATAAATGCTCCTTTTACTGAATAAATTGTTTTTCCTGTTGTTTGGAGACAATAAGGACTGCTGATTCTGGAAGACAGAGTCTATAGGTGTGAGGTTGGAAAAGCACGGTGGGACAGACAGCATAGGGGGAGCAAATAGGTCAACATTTCAGGCCGAAACCCTTTGTCAGGACTGGGGAGGGGGAGGGGACCCTAGAAATAGAACGGACGGTGGTGCTGATTCATAATTGCCATTCTACAAAACGTTGAACAAAAGTTATAGCTCCCTGGTGGATTCTCCACGGCAACACCTCAGTCAGTCAGAGTTGACCTGCCAAACAATCAGCACCCTTTTTGGCTGCAGTATAAACTGTTGTTCCCTTTGGAATTTGGCATTCTTACATCTGTCCTGATGGGTGTGAGATGAAAAACTTGGACAGCATGTCTCCTTTTTCAAGCAACATTTTGCCTTACTAAAAGGCAGATTGTTATTATTATGTTAATGTGTAAATAACACTATGTCCAATAATGTATCCTGCATCAAAATAGTAAACGGCATACTGTTGGGCAAACCCACTGACAAATTGCCTGTAATTGTGACCAACGGCTCTCTCACTATCAGTCAGGATGAAAAGAAGTCTTCACTGGTATCTTACAATGTCTTTGCACAAAGCAACTACAGGAATTCTTACTCATTGCATTGGATGATCAGAAATAACACACCTATTGAAGAAATAGTTAATAGCTAGAAATAGTTAATAGTGATACTAACGAATCAGCACATTAATGTGTTACTATGACATTTCACCGCATGCTAATTTATCACAGATTTTTAAAATGTCTTTCATGGGATGTGGGCATTGCTGGCACAGCTAGCATTTATTTCCCATCCCTAATTGCCCTTTGAACCATTTTAGACAGGCTGACTTTTGACTGACATGTAGTATTGAATGATCTGTGCAGTTGGGACTCTGTGTTCGGATTTCTGTCGAGTACTTGAATGCATCATAAGCATTAAAATACAATATCCTTTCAGTCCCTTGATGAATTTCATATCCATTGGGCACCGCAATTGATTCACACTTTTGCAGATCACCTCAGCAAATTAGGAACATGAAGATTCCTAGCCAATTAAGGTTTGCCTTTGCCATCCTCATAGTCATATAATGTAATGATAATGGAGTTGTTGATTAAATCGGGGAGGTGATGGTCTAGCAGTATTGTAGCCAGACTGTTAATCCAGAGATCCAGGATTGTCCTGGGGACTGGGGTTCAAATCCCACCATGGCAGATGGTAGAATTCAAAATCAATAGAAACAAAATCCAGAATTAAGAGTCTTACAATGAATTCATTGCATATTGTCATAAAAACCCATGTTGTTCACTAATAACCTATGGAACAATATAGCACAGAACAGGCCCTTCAGCCCTCAATGTTGCACCGACCTGTGAACTAATCTAAGCCCATCCCCTACACTACCCCATCATCATCCATATGCTTATCCAAGGACTGTTTAAATGCCCCTAATGTGGCTGAGTTAACTACATTGGCAGGCAGGGCTTTCCATGCCCTTACCACTCTCTGAGTAAAGAACCTGCCTCTGACATCTGTCTTAAATCTATCACCCCTCAATTTGCAGCTATGCCCCCTCGTACTAGCCGACGTCATCATCCAAGGAAAAAGACTCTTGCTGTCCACCCTATCTAATCCTCCGATCATTTTGTATGTCTCTATTAAATCCCCTCTTAGCCTTCTTCTCTCCAACGAGAACAGACCCAAGTCCCTCAGCCTTTCCTCATAAGACCTTTGCTCCAGACCAGGCAACATCCTGGTAAATCTCCTCTGCACCTTTTCCAATGCTTCCACATCCTTCCTGTAATGGGGCAACCAGAATCGTACGCAATATTCCAAGTGAGGCCGCACTAGCGTTTTGTACAGTTGCAGCATGACATCACGGCTCCGGAACTCAATCCCTCTACCAATGAAACCTAACACACCGTATGCCTTCTTAACAGCACTATCAACCTGGGTGGCAACTTTCAGGGATCTATGTACCTGGACACCAAGATCCCTCTGCACATCCACACTACCAAGAATCTTTCCATTGACCCAGTATTCTGCCTTCCTATTATTCTTCCCAAAGTGAATCACCTCACATTTATCTGCATTGAACTCCATTTGCAACCTTTCAACCCAATTCTGCAGTTTATCCAAGTCTCCCTGCAACCTGCAACATTCTTCCACACTGTCCACCACTCCACCGACCTTAGTGTCATCTGCAAACTTACTAACCCATCCACCTATGTCTGCGTCCAAGTCATTTATAAAAATGACAAACAGCAGTGGTCCCAAAACAGATCCTTGTGGCACACCACTAGTAACCGGACTCCAGGCTGAATATTTTCCATCAACCACCACTCTTTGGTTTCTTTCAGAAAGCCAGTTTCTAATCCAAACTGCTAAATCTCCCTCAATCCCATGCCTCTGCATTTTCTCCAATAGCCTACCATGTGGAACCTTATCAAAGGCTTTACTGAAGTCCATGTACACCATGTCAACTGCCCTACCCTCATCCACATGTTTGGTCACCTTCTCAAAAAACTCAAGAGGTTTGTGAGACACGACCTGCACTTGACGAATCCATGTTGACTATCTCCAATCAAATTGTTGCTTGCTAGATGATTATAAATCCTATCTCTTATAATCCTTTCCAAAACTTTTCCTACAACAGACGTAAGGCTCACTGGTCGATAATTACCTGGGTCATCTCTACTGCACTTCTTGAACAAGGGCACAACATTTGCAATCCTCCAGTCCTCTGGTACTAAACCTGTAGTCAATGACGACTCACAGATCAAGGCCAAAGGCTCCGCCATCTCCTCCCTAGCTTCCCAGAGAATCCCTGGAAAAATCCCATCCGGCCCAGGGGATTTATCTACCTTCACACCTTCTAGGATTGATAACACCTCCTCCTTACTAACCTTAATCATTTCAAGTCTAATAGCCCGTATCTCAGTCTTCTCCTATACAATATTCTCCTTTTCCCGAGTGAAAACAGATGAGAAATATTTGTTTAGCACCTCTCCAATCTCCACAGGGTCCACACACAACTTCCCACTTCTGTCTTTGACTGGCCCTATTCTTATCCTAGTCATCCTTTTATTCCTCACATACCTATAGAAAGCTTTAGGGTTCTCCTTAATTCTACCTGCTAATGACTGCTCATGTCCCCTCCTTGCTCTTCTTAACTCTCTCTTTAAATCCTTCCTAGCTAATCTGTAACTCTCCACCTCCTCATCTGAACCATCTCGTCTCAATGGCACATAAGCCTCCCTCTTCCGCTTAACAAGAGATGCAATTTCTCTTGTAAACCACGGTTCCCTTACCTTATCACTTCCTCCCTCCCTGACAGGGACATACCTATCAAGGACACGCAATATCTGTTCCTAAAACCAGCTCCACATTTCGATTGCCCCCATCCCCTGCATTTTGCTACCCCATTCTATCCCTCCTAAGTCTTGCCTTATTGCATTATAATTGCCCTTCCCCCATCTACAACTCTTGCCCAGTGGCACGTTCCTATCCCTTTCCATCGCTAAACTAAACGTAACCGAATTATGGTCACTCTCTCCAAAGTGCTCACCTACCACTAAATCAAACACCTGGCCTGGTGCATTACCAAGTACCAGATCCAGTGTGGCCTCCCTTCTTGTTGGCCCTTCGACATACTGTGTCAGGAAACCCTCCTGTACACATTGGACAAAAACTGATCCATCCGACGTACTAGAGTTATAGCATTTCCAGTCAATGTTGGGAAAGTTAAAGTCTCCCATAATGACCACCCTGTTCCTTTCACTCCTGCCCAGAATCATTTTGCCGATCCTCTCCTCCACATCCCTGGAACTTTGCGGAGACCTATAAAAAACTCCCAGCAGTGTGACCTCTCCTCTCCTGTTTCTGACCTCAGCCCATACCACCTCAGTAGACGAGTCCTCATCAAAAGTTCTTTCAGCCACCGTTATACTGTCCTTGACTAACAAAGCCACACGTCCCCCTCTTTTACCATCTTCCCTGATCTTTATGAAAGATCTAAACCCTGGAACCTGCAACATCCATTCCTGACCCTGTTCTATCCACGTCTCCGAAATGGCCACAACATCGAAGTCCCAGGTACCTATCCATGCTGCAAGCTCACCTACCTTATTCCGGATACTCCTGGCATTGAAGTAGACACACTTCAAACCAGCTTGCGTCTGCCAGCACACTCCTGTGACAGTGAAATCCTGTCCATGTCCTCCCTGCTCTCGTCCTCCTGTGTACTGGAACTACACCACAGGTTCCCATCCCCCTGCTGAGCTAGTTTAAATCCACCTGAATAGCACTAGCAAATTTCCCACCCAGGATATTAGTACCCCTCTGGTTCAAGTGAAGACCGTCCTGTTTGTAGAGGTCCCACCTCTTTAGGGGAGGAAACTGCCATCCTTACCTGGTCTGGCCTACATATGACTCTGGACCCACAGCAATGTGCTTGACTCTAGACTGCCCTCTGGGCAATTAGGGATGGGCAATGAATACTGGCCTAGCCAGCGATGCCCTCGTCCCATGAACAAATTTTAAAAAAGTTGCAATCAATCTCTACCAATTATTCTATAATAGATTCAGACATGCACAAGAAGCATCCCAATCATGGAGCAGACAGCACTGTCCTCCTTAGGAGAGGTTAAGTGGAGGTTTGATTGGGTATCCAAAATCATGCGGGATCTAGACAGAGGAGTTGAAACAGTTCCCACTGCTGGAAGGATGGAAGACATGTGGAACAGACATGAACAATGCCCCTCTCCCATTGATTACCCTGGGCAAGAAGCTATCTCGAAACATTTGACAACAGGTAAAGTTAGCTGTCTCACATTGCTAATTGACAGAAAACCCACAAGTGTTTTCTTCAAGTCAAAAAGATGCTTTGACGAGTGCACTAATGAATAAAGTGGCACGTGAGTTTCAGTGCTGGTATAGTGACAGATATGTAGGGCAACAATACATCATTTGACCATTCTCAGTGGGAAGCATGCTGACAGTGTTCAAAACCGCAGAACAGTATGTCCATTAATGAATGCGGTTCTGTCACTGGACACCACTTATTTTACTAATCTGGACTTTGCTATGAATTACACAGAAAACCAATTTAAGATTTGTAGTCGGGCTTGCAATGTGATGCATCTGTATGGGCTAGAATCAACATGTACCAACACACAGCAGCCATGAAAACTGCCAATCACTGTCGCATTCCCATTGCAATTGACCAATCAGTCAAGCTGTCTGGTTTGTGAACTAAGATCGATAGTTAACTGTTCCTATCGCATCTCCATGCCACCCAAGACCCAACTAATCAGAACTCCTCTCTTGTGCTATGTAATTGCTGTCCCTTTTTGTCCTTTGTCCTACAAGTCTGTAGATGTAGTCCTGTTGAGTGCAAAAAAATGCTTTGATTTCTTGTCACCTTTTAGCAATACTTAAGTTCTGCACCACCAAAAACATATTTTTTAAAAATAAAAACAATTAGGAGACACAGGAAGAAACATTTTTCATTCAGCGAGTGGTTAGGGTCTGGAAGGTAGCGTCTGAGACTGTGGTGCAGAGTTTGGTAAAATTGAGGCATTCGGCGTGGAGTTGGATAATTATCTGAAGATGAACAAGGTACAGGGCTTAGGGCTGGATGGAGGGGAATGAATAAACTGCTTCTTCAGAGAACAGGCTCAGACAGAATGGGCTGAATGGCCACTTTCTGTGCTTAACAATTCTGCAATATGACCTCTTTGTCCCAATCACACTACATTCGACATGTGCCACGTTTCAACTCACTCACTTATGGAGTTAACTTTGACATTGAACGATAGCATAAACTGATGATATCAGTCTGGTCACCTTAAACGCCTCTCCAGAGTTCAATTTCCATTGACTGCTAGAGAATAAAACACCATGACAGGCACTTAAAGGGCTACTGAGCTAATATCGCCCATTTTATACTCTCTGCCAAAGGCAAAACTTTCCATTGTGCCACATTAACATCTGCAAGACATTTACCTTAAACTGAGATACTATCAACTGAACCATATCAATTTCTCACAACTACTGCTTAACTGTGATCATTGGCCCATCTAACAAATGTAGCCCCATCGAGAAGCATTTAGCAATTACGTGGCAAATCCCCTGTCGCTACATGAAGCCACTAAACCCTAGATAGGTCTGAGTCTAACATTATAGAGTCTTACCGTACAAAATGAGCCCATCAGTCCTTAGGAAAAGTCACGATTCAGTCCTATTGCTCTTTCCCCACAGCCCAACAATGCTTTCTTTTTCACGTATTCATCCAATTGTCTTTTGGAAGTTGCCACTAAATCAACCTCCACCAATTTCAGGTGGCTTATCAGAAACTATAACACCACAAGTGGTGACAATGTCTTATAATTCATTTGAGGACTCTGAGTTGCTGTGGCAACATGTGCTTTTACATGCATGCTGCAGTCCGGAGCTATCAGGGAGGTTCCCACATTCCTTCCATTATAGTTGGCTTGTCATATTGAGGTTGCATAGGATATTGGTGAGGCCTCTTTTGGAGTACTGTGTTCAGTTCTGGTCACCCTGTTATAGGAGGGATATTATTAAGCTGGAGAGGGTTTGGAAAAGACTTACCAGGGTGTTGCCAGGAATGGAGGGTTTGACTTATAAGGAGAGGCTGGATAGACTGGGACTCTTTTCATTGGAGTCCAGGAGGTTGAGAGGTAACCTTGCGGACATCACGAGGGGTCTAGTTAAGGTGAATGCCAGGAGTCTTTTCCGTAGGGTGGGGGATTTCAAGACGAGGGGGCATATTTTGAGGGTGAGAGGAGAGAAATTTAAGAAAGACGTGAGGGGCAACGATTTTGCACAGAGAGTGGTTCATGTGTGGAAAGAACTTCCAGAGGAAGCGGTGGATGCAAGTACAGATAGAACGTTTAAAAGACATTTGGATAAGTTCATGCATGAGAAATGTTTGGAGGGAGATGGGCCAGGAGCAGGCAGGTGGGACTAGTTTAGTTTGGGATTATGGTCGGCATGGCCTGGTTGGACCGAAGGGTCTGTTTCTGTGCTATTTGTGTGTTGGAAGGATTTCCAGGTTGACACTCAACCTGTTTGTCTGTCTGACTGTCAAGTTTTTTGAAGGTAATACCTGAAACGTTGACTGCTCCTGTCCTCCAGATGCTGCCTGGCCTGCTGTGTTCTTCCAGACTCCTGTTTGTCTACCTGCAAGGGAAATTCTACCTGGTAACCTGGCCTCTCCAATCATTTTGAATTAAAACAGATCATCTCATCATTCCCATCTAATTATGTTTATGGGAGCTTTGCTGTCAAACATGATCTCCCGTCTTTCCTAAAAGTGGTCATGTTGTCCTTGAAGGCTGCTCTCTCTCCTAGGAGAGAGACCACCAATGACGAATTTAATCTGAGAGACATAATGCCTCAAGGAAGGGGAGGAAAGCTAACCTCAATCAATAGCAGGAATTGAACCAGTGCCATTGGTGTTACTCTACATTGACACTCTACATCGCTGCACTACCTGAAGGATGTGGTGGCTTTGGACAGGGTACAGAAAAGATTTACCAGGATGTTGCCTGGTACAGAGGGCATTAGCTATGAGGAGAGGGTGGAGAAACTTGGGTTGCTCTCACTGGAACGACAGAGGTTGAGGGGGGACCTGATAGAGGTCTACAAGATTATGAAGAATGTGGACAGACTGGACAGTCAGAAGTTTTTTCCCAGGTTGGAAGGGTCAGTTACCAGAGGCCATGGGTTTAAGGTGCGAGGGGCAAGGTTTAAAGGTGATGTACGAGGTAAGTTTTTTACACAGAGGGTGGTGGGTGCCTGGAACTCACTGCCGGGGGAGGTAGTGGAAGCTACAGTGACTTTTAAAGGGCATCATGACAAATATATGAATAGAATGGGAATAGAGGAATATGGTCCCCGGAAGGGTAAGGGGTTTTAGTTGTGACAGGCAGCATGTTAGTGCAGTCTTGGAGGGCCGAAGGGCCTGTACTGTATTTTCTTTGTTCTTTGTTCGAAATGAGCCATCCCGCTAACTTGCCCCAAAGATAAAGTAAAGTTATGTAAGAGGTAGAAATGGGAGGAGGTGATGGCCCGGTGGTATACCTAGTGATATTACCCAATACCCTAGTGGTAATAACTCTAGGCCTATTGGGTAATATCACTAGGTATACCACCGGGCCATCACCTCCTCCCATTTCCACCTCTCATGTTACGCTGGATTGTTAATCCTGAGACCCAGGTAATGTTCTGGGGAGATAACAAGGTGTAGAGCTGGATGAACACAACAGGCCAAGCAGCATCAGAGGAGCAGGAAGGCTGATGTTTCGGGCCAAGACTTGAATCCTGCCATGGCAGCTGGTGGAATTTGAATTCAACTGAAAAAAAATCTGGAATTAAGAGCCTAATGCTGATCACAAATCCATTGTTGAGTGTTGGAAAAAACCATCTGGTTCACTAATGCCCTTTTAGGGAAGGAAACTGTCTCTGAGCCAGATGCTCCAGGTTAGAGTTACACTTAAAAAGCTTGACAAGTCACACGGACAAACAGGTTGCGTGTCAACCTGGAAATCCTTCCGACACACACCGAGGGCAGTTGGCGAGAGCAAGAGAGCTTCCTGGTCAGTTATATAGAGTCATAGAGTCACACAGTCATACATGGTATGTACGTAGCACAGAAACAGACCCTTCGGTCCAACCAGTCCATGCCGACCATAATCCCAAACCAAACTAGTCCTACCTGTCTGCTCTTGGCCCATATCCCTCCAAAACTTTCCTATCCATGTACTTATCCAAATGTCTTTTAAACATTATAATTGTCCCCACATCCACCACTTCCTCAGGTGAACCACCTTCTGTGTAAAAAAAATTGCCCCTCGTGTGTTTTTAAAATCTGTCTCCTCTCACCTTAAAAATGTTACCCCAGTCATGAAATCCCCCCTCCTAGGGAATAAACACCTACCATTACCTCTATCTATAACCCTCATTATTTTATAAATTTTTATCAGATCACCTTTCAACCTCTTGCACTCCAATGAAAAAAGTCCCAGCTTATCCAGCCTATCTTTATCACTCAAACTCTCCACAGCTGGCAACATCCTGGCAAACCTCTTCTGAACCCTCTCCAGCTTAATAATATCCATGCTACAACTGTGACCGGAGGCAGGTGACTGGTGGTGGTTTAGCCTGAGGGTCACCACTCCTCAGAGGAGGGGAGAGGTCCAGGAGGCAGGAGGTTCATGGTGACCTCACTACAACAGTGACTACAGTCCAGAAATCTTGAATTTGTTGTAAGGTTGCTCTGAAGGACACCACACAAATGCAGGTTCTTTGCAATCGTGAGTTTGAAAGGGGAGGGTGGTGTGATTCCATTGGATTTCTGAATTTCTCCTCCCCTGAGCAGTAATCTGAGCTGGGTTTGGTGGCACCGTTGCAGGGAGGGGATGGTAGGAAGTTGAGTAACTGAGGAACCATGTGCTAGCAAATATATTCCAAGCGACAGCTGGAGGAACCATGCCCCGGATCGCCTGGAATGCGGTAGACGGTGAGCGAACGGGACTTTTATGGAAACTTGCTACGGGGGAGACGTAATTTTACCCAAACGACATTGAGTCTGGTCAAGTGGTAGTTCCAGGCCGGTACATGCAGCAGCTCCGCTCCCCTTTTACTGTGAGAACTTCCGCGGATTAACCAGCTCGCCCCGAAGACCCATTCCTGATTTATTCCAAACTCATCCCCGGAGGAAGGTAAATTCATTTTCAAACCAAGGGGAGGGCAGAGGGAGAAGCTGGGGATTTAAAATGCTGACTGCTTTGTTTCTGTACGAGAGGTGATGGAATAAGAACTAAAAGCCTCTTCACGCGTCTGTGTGTGCGCTGAGGGTTAGAGGGTGTAGGTGAGTAAGGATAGAAAGCTCCTTGGGTTCTGTCTGGGGGAGACCCCGCTGTATCCCACCCCGGTCCCTCAGTGTAGGAAGGGAGAGAGCAACCCCGCAGCCCCTTGGCTGCACAGTCACAGACAGAGAGAGACACACTCAGACACACACTCACTCACTAGAGACAAACTCACAGCCACTCTCTTTTCATGTATAAACACAGACACACGCTCACAGAGACACATTGACAGACACACTCACTCAGATACAGACACACACTCACAGACTGAGACACACTGACAGACACACACAGACTCACTCAGACTGAGACACACATACTGACACAGACACACACTCAGAGACGCTCACTCAGAGACACAGTGACACACACTCAGACACACCCACAGACTGAGACACACAGACACACTCACAGACACAATGACACACGCACACACACGCACTCATAGACACACACTCACAGAGACACAGAATGAGACACACAGGCGCGCACACAATCAGAGAGACACTCTCAGACACTCTCGTGTGCACACAGACACACACTCCAGTCAGACACACACACTGGGACACGGAGACATATACACAGACACTCAGACACACAGACACAGGCGCACGCAAAAATAGATACGCTCGCTTACTCAGAGACACAACTTCCAACACATACATACACAGGCAGGAACCCACAGACGCTAGGCACACTGACACACACACACGCACACAGAAACTCAGACACAGGCATGCACACTTTATTTAAAGATTCCCATCTCTCGCCAGCAGCCCCACCGACCTGGTGTGTGCTACTTTGGAAAGTCGGTGGGAGTGGTCCTGGGTTTCGCCTCATTCCCCCCATTTGTTGTTTTGAACGGAATCCGGTGAGATTCAGGGTTGGAGATTGCTGCCCGCTCTGTGCCATGTTTCGTTTGTGAGCTCGACCCAGCTCCTAGGCTTTCCCCTGCCGCTGATTGACAGTTCCACAACTCTCCGCCAAACCTCATGGAACGGCTTCGTTTATCGTACAAACTATCTCTGACCGAGCCTGCTAACCCCGAATTGATTCGCTCAATTTGTGCTGTGCAAAAATAAGTGAGAGAAAAAAAAGAATGTGCATTTATATAGCACCTTTAATGTCCCAAAGAGTGTTAGGGTCAATGAAGTTTTTTATTTTGAGCTATATTCTCTGTTATAATGTGGCAGATCCTATTGACTAAAACATGTCATCATGACCTGATCATCTGTTTTTACTTTAGTGCTTCTGGTTAAGGGATATACGTTAGCTGGGGCAGCCCACAGAACCTCCCCTCCCAACAACCCCATGCCCCATTCTCCTTTGAGACAATGCTGTGGGCAAGATAGAACTTTTGGTTTAAAATTGCATTTCACAGCGAGCACTTCCAACAATGTTGTAGCCCCACAGTGTGCCAGGCTGGGTGATGTGCCCAGAGGCAGGATACTGGAAACTCAGCTAAGCATCAAGTGGAGACAATGACATACAATCCAAGTGCAGGATGGTTCTGTTTTAATGTCTTTCTACAATACCAGAGCTTTTTTTCTGGCTGACAGGCTTCTGTTTATGTTTGGAAGTAATCAGAATTAGAATTCGTTTTGTTGTTACATGCTCAAACAAATTCAGTGAAAAGTGTACAAGTCACTGTTTACAGCGCCATCTTAGGTACAAAGATTCCTAGGTACAGCTTCGTCAGTTACAGTCCTTAGGAAAACTGACAAAATGAAAAGTCCAGCATTGCAGATTTTCAGAATAAATTGCAAAAAGGAGGAAAGAAAATGTTCAGAACAGCAGTCTTCCAACCCCGTCCATGCTGGCACATAGCCTCCCATCAGCACCAGGCCTTGACTCTCGGCCAGGTGGGGCTTCACCTCAGGGTTCAAGAGGCCAAGGGGCAAAAGGAGGAGAAGAAATAAATGCAATAACTATCACGAGAGAGAAAGTGCTAGGGAGGCTAATGGGGCTAAAGTTTGGTAAGGCCCCTGGACCTGACGGGATGTATTCTAGGATACTAAATGAACTAGCTACAGAGATAGTGAATACACAGGTAGTAATCTTCCAGAATTCCATAGATTCTGGAAGAGTCTCAGATGACTGGAAAATTGCCAACGTATCACCTTTATTTAAAAAGGGAAGAACACAAAAAGCACGTAACTATGGGTCACTTAGCTTATTATGCTATTATGTAAATTTTAAGAGTCTATTATAAAGGATGTAAATAGCAGATCATTTAGAAATACATAATATTATCAAGGTGAGTCAGCATGGCTTCATAGGGGGCAAATCATGCCTGACACATTTACTAGAATTCTTTGAGGAGGTAACAAGCAGGATAGATAAAGGGGAAGGAGTAAATGTAATATGTAATATATTTGGATTTTCAGAAGGTGTTTGATAAAGTCCTGCATGTTAGCGACTTAATGAGCTAAGAGCAATTGTGTTGAAAGTGGTATATTAGCAAGGATTGGTTATCTAAAGGAAGGGAGTTAAGACAAGGGAGGCATTTTCAGGGTGGCAACCTGGAGTAGGGGTCCACAGGGATCAGAGCTGGGTCATAATTATGTACAATATACATTAATGACTTGGATGAGGTAAGTGATTGTCCTGTTGCTTTGTTGGTGATGACAAAAACGAGTGGAATGCAAGTGACGGGGATGACATAGTGATGGGCAAAATCTTGGCAGGTGGGAAAAATATGAGTTTAGGCACCTTTGCAAGAAGAATAGAGGAGCTGAATATTATTTAAATGGAGAAAGGCTGCAGAAAGCTACAGAATAAAGGGGTTTGAGAGTGTTCATGCATGAATCACAGTAAGCTAATATTCAGGTCCAGTATGTAATAGAGAAGGGAAAGTAATTGGAATGTTGGCCTTTATTTCCAAAGGAATGGAATATGAAAGTACAGAGGTTTTGCTGAAACTAGTCAGATCAGAGGTGGAATACTGTTTTGGGTCCCTTATCTAAGGAAAATTATCTTAACATTGGAGGTAGTCCATAAAAGGTTCACTTGGCTGATACAAGGTGTGAAGGGACTGTCTTATTTAAAAAGGTTAAGTGTGTTGGGCCTGTACTCATTGGAATACAGAAGAATGTAAGGCAACCTTATTGAAACATAAAACATTTTTAGGAGACTTGACAGGCTAGATGCAGATGTTGGGGAGTTTAGGACCCGATGGCATAATAAAACATTGCCAATTTAAGGCAGAGATGAGGAGGAATTTCTTCTCTGAGAGAGCAGTGAATCTGTGGAATTCTTCACCACAGAGATGTCAAAGCTGGGCCATTAAGCATATTCAAGGCTGAGATAGACAGATTTTTAATCAGTAAGGGAATCAAGGGTTAAGGGGAAAAGGCAGGAAAGTGGAGTTGAGGATTATCAGATCAGCCATGATCTTATTGAGTGGCGGGGCAGACTCGATGGGTTGAATGGCCTACTTTTCTGACCTACAATGGACCTGGGAGACAAGATTTTGTTGAAAATATTTGATCACTTTCTTTAATTTAAAGTACGCCTGGGCTAAGGCACTTGAGAAGGTAGTTGATCAGATCTCACCATGTTCTTTAATTGAAGCTGTGCCATTTACAGCAATATTTATACATCACATTTTGATGTACTAAACTGTTCTAACAACAACTTGGATTTGTTTGGCACTTGTTAATATGAAAATAAAAAACTGGCATGGATGGCAAGGCCAGCTGGTCCATTCAGCTTGGCCCTGTTGCTAGGCTATTGCAGCTAAACGCTTTTTATTTATTGCTCCTCACATATCTGCTCCACCCTCGCACCATCTCTCAGGTTCCAGGTCGTAACCAAAGACAATGGGAAAAGCCAGGCAAGTTAAAGAGCATAAATTACTCTGCAAATTCCTCTTCAACCTCCTCAGGCAGTCCTGTGGATGAGATGTTATCTTTAACATGGTGGGGGGGATAACCCAAGGTACTACACAGGGACAATATCAAAGATAATTTCACCAATTCCACAGAGGACTATGTTGGTGTAGATGACTAGGTGCTTGGTTTAAACTGTAGCAAGTGAGGAGAGAGAGCTTGGATGGTGGAGATTTTTATGGTGGGAATTCTATTGCTTTTGACCTGGATGGCACAAGTAGCCATGATGGGCTGAAGGATGCTGAAGGTGTGCAAGAGGCTAGATTTGGAGAAATGTTGAGTTTTCTGGGAGGTTTGCAGACCTGGAAGAGGTTACAGAATCAAGGAGAGGCCACGAAGTGATTCGAACATTAAGATAAAAATTTTAAAACTGGCGTCTGCGCCAGACTGGAAGCACGGGGGGTGGGAGAATGAGACCTGGCCTAGTGAGAGTTTAGATTGACTCAGGTCTACAGAGGGTGAAAGTGAGAGCCCAATTCGGACTGCATTGGACTGGAGGGATAGATAAGGGTTTCAGATGAGGCAGGGATGAGAGATAGAAAGGAGGAATGGGTGCCTAGCAGTAGTGCGAAATCTTGGGAAGCGTGGATAAAATCATGGCAATTGATGGGAGATGCCCAAGGCAAATTTCTGTGATAATCTCTGTGATATAAATAGATGCTCCAAATATTTTATTAGTAGACCAGCATTGATATCCCTCAGTGCATAGAAATGTAGAAATAATTTGAGATGCTATTACATTTAACGCATGGGATAGTACCAGTACAGTTACTTAAAGTGCTTTGAAGAGTGCAGGAGGGCATGCCAGGAGCAGCACCAGGCATACCTGAAAATAAGGTGACAACCTGGTGAAGCTACCAAACAGGACTACGTCCGTACCAAACCGCATAAGCAGCAGGTGATAAATATACCTAAGCGATCCCACAACCAACGGATCGGATCTAAGCTCTGCAGGCCTGCCACATCCAGTCATAGGACGATGGTGGACAATTAAATAACTCACTGGAGGAGGAGGAGGTTCCACAAATATCCCCATCCTCAATGATGGAAGAGCTCAGCACATCAGTGCAGAAAGTAAAACTGACACATTCGCAGCAATCTTCAGCCAGAAGTGCCAAGTGGATGATCCATCTCAGCCTCCTCCAGTGGTCCCCAGCATTACAGATACTAGTCTTCAGCCAATTCAGTTCACTCCACGTGATATCAAGAAACAGTTGATGACACTGGATATTGCAAAGTCCATGGACCATCACAACATTCCGGCAACGGTACTGAAGACTTGTGCTCTAGAACTTGCCGCTCCTCTAGCCAAGCTGTTTCAGTACAGTTGCAACACTGGTACCTACCCGACAATGTGGAAAATTGCCCAAGTATGTCCTGTGCACAAAAAGCAGGACAAATCCAACCCAGTCAATTACTTCCCCAACCAGTCTTCTCTCGATCATCAGTAAAACGATGGAAGGGGTCATAAGTAATGGTATCGAACAGCACCTGCTCCGTAATAACTTGCTGACTGATGCCTCAATTGGGTTCTACCAGGGCCACTCAGCTCTTGACCACAGTACAGCCTTGGTTCAAACATGGCCAAACAGCTAAATTCCAGAGGTGAAGGTTAGAATGACAGCCCTTGACATCAAGGGTGCATTCGACCGAGTGTGGTATCAAAGAGTCATAGGCTCATAGAGTCCTTGAACATGGAGACAGACCCTTCACCCCAAATGGGTCCATGCTAACCAAAATAGCCATCCACACTAACCCCATTTCCCTGCACTTGGCCCATATCCTTCTAAACCTTTCCTATCCATGTATTCATCCAAATGCCTTTTAAATGTTGTTAATGTATCCACCTCAACCACTTCTGCCATCAGCTCATTCCATATACATACCACCCTCTGTGTAAAAATGTTGCCCCTCAGGTTTGCATGTAATCTTTCCCCTCTTACCTTGAACTGATGGTTACTAGTCCTCGATTCCCCAACCCTGGGAAAAAGACTGAGTGCATTCACTCTATCCATGCCTCTCAGGATCTTATACACTTCCATAAGATCCCCCCTCAGTCTCCTAAACTCTAAAGACGTTCTAGCTTGTCCAACCTCTCCCTGTAACTCAGTTCCTTGAGTCTTGGCAACATTCTTGTAAATTTCTGCTGCACTCTGTCCAGTTTAATAACATCCTTCCTATAGCAAAGTGACCAAAACTGAACACAATACTCCAAGTGCAGCCTCACTAACGTCCTGTACAATTGCATCATAACTTCCCAACTTCTATATTCAGTGCCCTGACTGATGAAGGCCAGTGTGCCAAAAGCCTTCTTCACTGCCCTGTCTACCTGCAACTCCGCTTTCAGAGAAACTGGCTATTGTTCTGTTCCAGAACATCTCTGCAGGACTTCCTCAGGGTGGTGTCCTAGGCTCAAACATCTTCAGTTTATTCATCAATGACCTTCCTTCTATCATAACGTCAGAACTGAGGATGTTTGATAATGATTGTGCAATGCTGACTGCCATTTGCATCTCCTCAGAAACTGAAGCAGTCTAGGTCTGAATGCAGCAAGACCTGGACAATATCCAGCTGTGTGCTGAAATAATATTCACATCTCACAAATGCGAAGAAATGACCATCTCCAACGAGGGAGAATCAAGCCATCACCCCTTGACATTCAATAGCTTTACCATTAATAAATCCCCATGATCTACATCCTGGGGATTATCATCAATTTGAAATTGAACTGGACTAGCATATAAGTACTGTGTCTACAGAGCAAGTGAGAAACTAGGAATACTGGTGAGTGATTGAATACTCCCCACTTGTCTGGATGGGGACAGCTCCAACAACACTCAAGAAGCTTGGTACCATCCAGGACAAAGCAGCCCGCTCCATTGGCATCACATCCACAAGCATCCACTCCCTCCACCACCGACGCTCAGTAGCAGCAGTGTGTACTATCTACAAGATGTACTGAGGAAATTCACCAAAGATCCTCAGACAGCACCTTCCAAACCCATGGCCACTGCCATCTAGAGGGACAAGGGCAGCAAATACATGGGAGCACCACCCATGTTCAAGTTCCCCTCCAAACCACTCACCATCCTGACTTGCAAATATATTGCTGTTTCTTCGCTGCTGCAGGGTAAAAATCCTGGAACTCCCTCCCTAATAGCATTGTGGGTCAACCAAAAGCAGGTGGACTTCAGCCGTTCAAGAAGGCGTCTCACCACCACCTTCTCAAGGGCAACTGGGGACCAGCAAGAACTGCTGGCCCAGCCAGTGACAAACACACCCCATAAACAAATTTTGAAAAATATTTATAGTGACAAAAGACTTGAAGAAGGGATGACCATGGAAAGGAATGTGGAAAGAAGTAAATGGGTATTTGTAAATGAGTGTGCCAGAGAAAAGATTTGCAATCCTTGACACCAAATTCTCAGAAACATTACTGTTATTGTGCACCCATTGCCTACACCTTAACTATTAGTAGGCGATGAGTGTGAAGCTTAGCTGCCCCAATAAACTGGTTTGTTTAAACCTTCTATGATGCATAACACTGTCTTTATCTGGACCAGGCTGTTCATTTATAGTCTGCTACCCAAAGTAGGTTTTGTAGCAGAGTAGTGCTTTTCACAATTCCTTTGCAGATCTTTCTGATGTGTTTAACTTTTACATTGAACAGGAGTGCTGTGCATTCAGCAATGTTATCTCTCATCATACACAAGTCAGGCACAGCAACTCTTAAAAGGTTTGCACTTCGAGGTCCCTCTCTTAACGCTGCAATTGAAGAAAAGAAGAACTGGCATTCGCATAGCAACTATCACACTCAGTAAAAACAAAATATCGCATATGTTGTAGATCTGAGACAAAGGCAGAATGTGTGGGAGAATCTCAGCAGGTCTGGCAGCATCTGTAGAGAGAGAGGAACAGAGTTAATGTTTTGAGTCTGGTGACTGGTTTCAGTATCATACTCCTTGAGGTGCTCCAAAGAGGTTGCTTTATAGACAACAACGGTGGCTATTTTATGCACAGCACAGTTCTACAAAGTGACTAGATAAGCAGTTTGTGGTGGATTGATTTGAGGTATAAATGTTGACCAAATAATTCTCCATTTGTGATTAAAAACCGAAATAACTACAGATACTGTAAATCAGAAACAAAAACAGAAATTGCTGGAAAAGCTCAGAAGGTCTGGTAGCATCTGTGGAGAGAAATCATAGTTAACGTTTCGGGTTGAGTGACCCTTCCTCAGAACTCAAACTCTCGGTTTGTGGTTTTCGTCAAAAGATAAATATTGGACTGGACACTGGGGAGAGTTTCTCTGCTCTTCTTCCAATTGTGTTGTTTGGTCTTTTTCATCCACGTGAGACGGCAGATAAATCTTTGATTGTAGTTTCTCAACCAGTGATAGACCTCGATCAGTGCTGCACTCCCCTCGTTCTATACTGTAGGTGTCGGCCCTGAATTCTGTGTTGCAGACTCTGGACTGGGGCACCACAGAGTAAAGGCAACCTTTAGTTGAGCTATAAGAACCTTCTGATTCAAGGTATGGCTGTAAGTCTGTGCTTACATTAGCTAATCTTAAGAGGAGGCACACAGACCAGAACCAGACTTTGTGGGGACAAGGGAAGGGATTCCCACTGACTTATGATGGACAGTGAACCCATTTAATTGTCTTTTGAGGATATGATTGCCACAGACTGGGATGCCTTTCAAGTCAAGTAACCTGCTGAAACACAATGTCTGGGCTCACAAATAAATAAATGTCACAGTGGTTAGCACTGCTGCCTCACAGCGCCAGGGACTTGGGTTCGAGTCCACCCTTGGGTGACTGTCTGTGTGGAGTTTGCACATTCTCCCCGTGTCTGCGTGGGTTTCCTCTGGGTGCTCTGGTTTCCTCCCACAGTCCCAAGATGTGTAGGTTAGGTGGATTGGCCGTGCTAAATTGCTCATATTGTTCAGGAATGTGTAGATTAGGTGGGTTATCAGGGGATGGGCCTAGGTGGATTGCTCCAATGGTCGGTGTGGACATGTTGGGCTGAAGGGCCTGTTTCAACACTATAGGAATTCTATGATAAAGCCGAGGGAATATTTGGGGCTGTGTGTGGGCAGCTCTGGGAACTGCTTGTTGAACTAAAAAATTCCAGAAAGGTGGGGGGGTGATTTGATATATTTTTTACTCATTCGCAGAGCGTGGGCATCACTGGCTAGCCCAGTATTTATTGCCCATCCCAAATTGCTCACAGGACTGTTAAGACTCAACCACATTGCTGTGGGTCTGGAGTCACGTGTCGGCCAGACCAGGTAAGGATGGCAGTTTCCTTCCCTAAAGGACATCAGTGAACCAGGTGGGTTTTCCTGACAGCTGACAATGATTTCACAGACTCCCAATCCCAGATTTTTAATCAAATTCAAACTCCACCATCTTCTGTGGCGGTTCAAACCCAGGTCCCCAGAGCATTATAAGAATTTCTGGCTTGATCATTTAGTGATAGTGCCACCAGGCCATCACCTCCTAATGACTCATCGCTAAGTAATGGACCTTTTGCCAAAATGTTGAATGTTTCAGCTAAACTTTAATTTGGTGAGTCTGAAAAAGAGACTCCAACAACTGTTTTTAATTCATTGATGGGTTATGGGCATTGTTGGCTCAGCCAGCATTTATTGCCTTTCCCTAACTGTACAGGGAACAGTTAAGAGTCAGCATTTATTACCCATCCCTAATTGCCTACTTTGCTGTGGGTCAGGAGTCACATGTAGGCCAGACCAGGTAAGGATGGTTCTGGAGAAGGGTCACTGAACCCAAAATGTCAACTCTGTTTCTCTCTCCATAGATATTGCTCAATCTGCTGAGTTTCTCCAGCAATTTCTGTTTTTGTTGGTTTCAGATCTCTAGCATCGCTGTTCTTTGTTTTATTATAGGGATGGTAGATTTCCTTCCCTAAAGGATATTTTTGGACCAAGTGTTTTTAATAATAATTAACAATGGTTACATGGTTATCATTAGACCAGCTTTTAATTGAATTCCAGTTTTACCATTTGGGTTCAAATCCATGTCTCCAGCACATTAGAATAAATGCAGTCTCCGATGAAGTGGTGTTGTCTTTTCCCGCCTGTTATTTAAACTCTGGGATCCGTTGGAGTTGATTACCTCATTTCTGGCATTTCTTTGCAATGGTGTGTACATATATGTAGGATCTAATTCTACATGTTTATTGATGGCCTTCTTAGTGGAGAATGAGGCCTCTACAAATTCCAGTGCTTGTCTCTATTTGGCCTGTCCTAGGATCCTAATGTTGTCTCATTCGAACTGGGGGTTGTCCGTATCCATGTGAATGGAGACACAAGAGTATTGGTCGTGTCTTTTTGTTGCTAGCTGGTTTTCATGTATTCTTGCGGCCAGTTTCTTTCCTGTCTGTCCAATGTAATATTTGTCGCAGTCCTTGCCTCGAATCTGGTATATCATGTTGGTTCTGTCCATAGTGGGTGAGTGGTCTTTGGTTCGAGTTAGCAGTTGACATAGGGTTGTGTGCCACTCTGATGCCCAACGGTCGTAGGAGTCTTGTGGTCAGTTTGGATACCTTCTTGATGCATGGTAACGTAACTAGTGTGCCAGGGCATACTGTATCTCCCTGTCGTTGTTTGTGTGTTAGGCATCATCGGACCCAGCTGTTTGGGTATCTGTTGTCCTTAAATACTTGGTAGAGGTATTATTCTTTGTTTTGGTGTAGTTCTGGGTTGCAGCAATGTTGTCGTTGCTCATTTAAATAGTATTTTCACACAACTTCATTTGTGGATGTTGGGGTGGTTACTGTTGAAATTCAGGACTTGATCCATGTGTGTGGCCTTTCTGTGTACCTTTGTCAGAAATTCCCCGTTGGCCCTGCATTCTACCATGCCATTCAGGAATGTGAGCTGTTTATTCTTTTCTTCTTCCCTGGTGAATTTGATGCTGGTGAGAGTGTTGTTTATTAGTTGGTGTGTCTCCTCTAGTTAGTCCATTTGACGTTGACGAAAGTGTCGTCCACGTATCAGATCCATAGTTTGGGTTGGATTTGCAGAAGGGCCATGCTTTCTAGTCTCTGCATCACTGCTTCTGCTATTAGTCTGGAGATAGGTGACCCCCATGGGTATCCCATTGATTTGTTCATAAATTTGGCCATTAAAGGTAAAGTGGGTCACGAGGCATAGGTCCAGTAATTTCAGCATGTTGTCTGTGATGAACGCCCTGTGAAAACACAACAGCGCTTCATTGGAAGCTGCACTGATGAAGTTACCCAGCAGGGTAATGAAATGTCTGTGAACTAATGAACCAGCTCAGTGAGCGAACCAACCACAGCATCCACAACCCGAGCTACAAATCTACTCGAGAACCTTAGACATTAGAATAAAGGCAAAACACATGGATGCTGGGAAATCTGAATCAAACACAGAGAATATTGGAGAAGCTCAACAGGTTTGGCAGCGTCTGTGGAGAGAAAACAAAATTAATGTTTCCAGTCCAGGGTGACTCAGAACTGAAATGAAGAATAGTCGCACCAGATTCAAGACATTTGCTCTGTTTCTCTCTCCACAAAAGCTGCAAGACCAAAGGAGCGTTTTCAGCATTCTCTGTGTTTGTCTCCAAAACATTAGCCTGGGGTGCTGGGGTACTGGTTCAGTGGCATTACCACTATATCACCAGCTCCCATTTAACAACTTAGCAAATGGTCCATTACTTTGTGATGAGCCATGGGGAGGAGATGGCCTAGCGGTATTATCACTAAACTATCAAGCCAGAAATCCTTGTCATGCTCTGGGGACTCAGGCTTGAGTCCTGCCACAGAAGATGGTGGAATTTGAATTTGATTAAAAATCTGGAATTAGCAGTGAAACCATTGTTACTTGTAAGGAAAACCCATCTGGTTCACTAATGTCCTTTTACAATGATCTAGTACCTCCAATTTAATAAAACAGCTCAAAATGCTTCTCAGGATCATAATCAGACAGCATTTATTACTGGGCCAGTTCAGGAGACAGCAGGATGGTTGAACCAATTTCTTCGCCAAAGACATAGGTTTTGAGGAGCATCTGAAAGAAAGAAGGTAGAAGACTCGTGAGATTATGAGAGATAATTCCAGATCCAAGGGCCGAAGCAGCTCAAAGTATGGCCAGCAATTGAAAGGAGTGGAAAACTGGGGACATTCAGAATCGGAGCAACGCAAAATTCTTGATGGCTTGTAGGGCTGGAGGAGGTTACAAATACCGGGAGGGTTGAGCCAATAGAGGAACATTAACAAGGGGGTGAGAATTTTAATGTTAAAACATAATTGGACAGGGAGCCAGAATGTGAAACAAATGTTATGTTCCTGAAAACAAACGTTTGTAAATAATCTGCTGACATCTTATGACTTTGTTGCTCATTTAAGTGGGCTGGTGTCATGAGAGAAATGAATAGCAGCAATGTCAGGCACCAATCTGTACCAGGGTCAACATTCCTATCAGATAGCTGTCACTGCCCTTCTACATCAGCTTTCCAAAATAGTCTGTGTGCCTGAATATCATTCCATTAGACATGATCAGTTAACTGACATGTCAGGAAATCTTGACTTTCAGCTGTGCACGTTACTCTGATGTTTCATTGATGTGAAGCCTGTAACCATTTTAAATTGAGTTCATATTCCGATTTAAGGTACATCTAAAGGGAATATCAGCCTGCACTGGTAATAGTGTACTTCAGATAGATTTCTCTAAAAACCGAAAGAACTGCGGATGCTGTAAATCAGGAACAAAAACAGAAGTTGCTGGAAAAGCTCAGTAGGGTCTGGCAGCATCTGTGAAGAAAAAAATCAGAGTTAATGTTTCGGGTCTGGTGACTCTTCCTCAGTTCTCCTAACAAGGCACTCAAATGACAGGGGTATTAGACCTTATGTATAAAGGACAGGGGAATTCGACCTTATGTATAAAGGACAGTGTTTTCCAGTGAGTACATCCAGTGATGTTCATGGGGAGTCTGGACTGAATGGATCCTTGAAAAATCCTTTGGGGAAAGAATTCCAAATTTTCACACCTCTGTGGGAAGTCTTTCCAGAAATCACATCAAATGACCTGTCTGTAATTTTTGAAGGTTACACTTCATTGTCCTACTCATTCCTCTACCAGAGGCTAATAATTTTTTTCTATTTGTCCTGTCGTAAACACCTTAGTTAGATCTTGCAAACTCAAGGGAATATATACTGAAAAAAATGATTAACAGGACATGATATGTGTGACTCAATCTATCTCATTCCATAAGTCACACCTGAAGTATCACACTCGCTAAAATTGTAAAACTACATTTGAAACATAAACAGAAGTAAGATCAATTCATTTCCTGCTGGTTCTCTGATTTCCGAAAAGCTGCACCCCTACCTCATCTGGGTGGACAGAGGCCAGAAATTTATACACTGCCAGGAACATTGATCAGCAATTTGCCTCCAGGAGACCTGAAAATGTGCTTTGTAGACCACAATCTCTTGTGCAGATCTTTAAAGAGACAGGCTGGTTGAACTGTTCTGGGTGTCCCAGTGCCTGAATCAGGAAAGCTAACAGAATGTTATGGTTAATTGGAAGCATATGGAGATTATGCTTCAGATATACAGGCCATTGGTGAGACTGCATTCTAGAGTACTGTGTACAGTACTGGTCACCATACTTACAGATGGATATCAATGCATCAGAAGCACTGGGGAGGCGATGGCCTAGTGGTATTATCACTGGACTGTTAATTCAGAGACCCAGGTAACATTCTGAGGAGCCGGGGTCGGATCCCGCCACAGCAGATGATGGAATTTGAATTCAATAAAATATCTGGAATTGAAAATCTAATGATGACCATGAATCCATTTTCGATTGACAGAAAAACCCATCTGGTTCATTCATGTCCTTTAGGGGAAGAAACTGCCTTCCTTACCTGGTCTGGCCTACATGTGACTCCAGACCCCCAGCAATTAGGATTGACTCTTAACTGCCTCCTGGGCAATAAATGTTGCCTAGCCAGAGATGCCCTCATCCTGTTAATGAATAAAGGGAAGGTTTATTAGAGTAATACCTGGAATGAGAGGATTACCTTATGAGGAAAGGCTGGGCCTGTATTCTCTGGAGTTTAGAAGAGTCAGGGGCAACTTAATTGAAACACTATCAGATCCTGAGGGAACTTGACCAGGGAATGTCAAAAGGATATTTTCTCTTGTAGAAAAATCTAGAACAAGGGGTCATAATTTTAAAAATAAGGAGGTAACTGCTTAAAACAGCGATGAGTAATTTCATCTCTGAGGCATATGAGTCTTTGGAGTTCTCCCTCTCAAAAGGCATTGGATGCAGAATCTTTAAATATTTTTATGACAGAGGTAGATAGATTCTTGATGACCATGGGGATGAAAAATTACTGTGAATTGGTAGGAATATAGAGTTGCTATTATGAATGGTGGAGCAGGCTGAAAGGGCTGAGTGGCCTGCTCTTGTTCTTTGTATGTTTGTGAACATTATAGCCAGGCTCCAGCATCAAAACTACCATGAGCAATGCTATAGAAAATCATTTAATGCTAGCAGTGGCAGAAGAAATTGCAATAAAATGAAAGAAATGCAGAGCCTCAGAAATGTTCCAATCTGAAAGTTTATGTATGAATATTTCTTGATTGGCCAATCCATTTAAAAGGCATGCAAAGAGATTTAAAATGAATATGTTGAAAGTGCACACATTATTCACAAAGTATTAATCCATGCCAGGGTATGGGATATAGATTGTGACCTACACCCAAAGTTGCTTCATCAATGAACGTCCTTCCACGGTAAGGTCAAAGATGTGGATGTTTGCTGATGACTGCGCAGTGTTGAGTACCATTCACAACTCCTCAGATGCTCAAGCAGTCCATGTTTGTAATCAACAAGATCTGGAAAATGTTGGGGCTTGGGCTTTTTTTTATTCTTTCTTGGCGTGTCTGCTTCGCTGGCGAGGCCAGCAATTGATGCTCCTTCCCAATTGCCCCCAGTTGGCTGGTAAGTGGCAAGTTACAGTTGCGCCACACAAGTGCCAGACAATGACTGTCTCCAACAAGAGAGACTCTAACCATCTCCTCTTGACATTCAATAACATTACCATCACTGATGCCCCACTGTCAACACCCTGGTGATTACCAGAGATCAGAAAGTTGATTCAACAAACCATATAAATCCTGTGCCTACAAGAGCAGGTCAAAGGCTGAGAATTCTGGAGTAAGTAATTTCCCAAAGTTCTACAAGGTGCAAGTCAGGGAGGTGATATTTCTTTGAATGAGAGCAATTTCAACAACACTCAAGAAGCTTGACATTACCTAAGACATAGCAGTCCTTTCCGTTTACCTTCTTAAACTCCTCCACTGGCAAGTCGCATTTACCACATACAATATACATTGTAGAAACTTGTCAATAGTCTTTCAATGTCACCTTCCAGATCCACAAACTTTATTACCAGAAGAACAAGGACAGCAGATATATGGGAGCACCATCACCTGCAAGTTCCCCTCCTGGCCTTATACCTTCCTGACTTAGAATTATATTCATAGAATCACTACAGTGTGTAAGCAGGCCAATCAGCCCATACCGACCCTCCGAAGAGCATTCCACCCAGACCTACATCCCCTGCCCTATCCCTGTAAGCCTGCATTTCCCAAGGCTAACTCACCTAGCCTGCGCATACCTGAACACTACAGGCAATTTAACGTAGCCAATCCACCTAACCTGCACATCTTTGGACTGTGGGAGGAAACCCATGCAGGCACAGGGAGAATATGCAAACTCCACACGGACAGTCACCCAAGGGTGGACTCAAACCCGGGTCCCTGGCACTGCGCTGCTGCACTGCTAACCACTGAGCCACTGTGCTGCCCTTTACTGTTGACAAGTCTGACTTGTGAAACAATATGGGTGTGCCTACACAACATTGGCAGCAACAGTTGAAAAAAGTGGCTTGTGAAGACTTTCTTAAGGGGCAGTTAGGGATGAACAACAAATTCTGGCCTTGCCTGAGTTGCCTGCATCTCATGTACAGATTTGAAAATGAAAGAACTGTAGAACTAACACTTTTTGCAGGCATAATTGCAGATATAATTGCATTCAGAGCAGTTTAGACTCACTTGACTCATTCCTGGAATGAAGGGTTTATCTTAAAAAGAAAGATTGAACTGGTTGGTCCTGTACCCACTGGAGTTGAGAAGAATGAGAGATGATATTATTGAAACACAACCTGAGGGCACTTGATAGTGTGGATAATGTTTTCTGTTTTGCAGGAAGACTAGAACTCAGGGAAACAGCTTGAGGGTCTCCCCTTTAACATGAAGATCAGGAGAATTTTCTTCTGTCAAAGACTATAAAGATAGGAGCAGAAACAAGCCATTCAGCCCATCAAGCCTGTTCCACCATTCAATGAGATTATGGCTGGTCTGGTAATTCTCAAGCCCACATTCCTGTGTTTTCCCCATAAACCTTAATTTCCAGTCCACCTCAGCCCTAGATATTCTAAAAGCCCCAGTCTCAATAATCTTTTTCCGGTAAAGAATTCCACAGATACACTGGGTCATTTATCTGTGGAATTCTGTTCCCCCAGAAGACAATGGATGCTGAGCAGCTCATTGATTTTTATTTGAGGATGAGTTAGATTTTTGATAGACAAAAGTGTTGGATTATGGGGAGGGGAAGACAGGTGAGAGTGGAGTTGAGACCAGAGCCAAGTGTCTAACAGAGAAAGGCAAACTGATTCACCAAGTCTGCCCCCAGTCCTGATGTCTATGTCTAATGACTATACAGCAGTCATCTCTCCCTAATGAGAGAGCAGGCCTCAGGTCTGGTTAAAAAAAATGGCTACTTCACTTTTAATAAGGGGAGGCGATGGTCTAGTGGTATTATCACTGGACTGTTGACCCAGATAACGTCCCAGGGACCTGGGTTGAATAAATATCTGGAATTAAGAGTCTAATGATAAGCATGAATCCATTGTCAATGTTTTGGAAAAACCCATCTGGCTCACTAATGCCCTTTAGGAAAGGAAACTGCCATCCTTACCTGGTCTGGCCTACATGTGACTCCAGACCCACAGCAACGTGGTTGACTCTTAACTGACCTCTGGGCAATTAGGAATGGGCAATAAATGCTGCGTAGCCAGCAAGGCCCTCATTCTGTGAATGAATAAAGGAAAAAAATATATAACTAAACACTTCAGTTGTCCTCTGCAGCTGCCACGTAGTTAGTGTCTGATGATTGAACAGTGAGGCAGCTACCTACTTGAGTTGTATTAGCCCTTGACTGCCTTTATCATCAGATGAACAGCTTCAACGCTCAGGTCCTAAGATTTGTGAGAAGACTTTCCCCCCTCAGGGACCTGGTGGTCGTTCGACTCAGTACCTTAGACATCACCCTGTCTCTTGCCTTCTCAATGCTCAGCAGCACTGGGATAGACCAGGATCAAATTAATTGCAATCCAGTGAGCCAAGCTGGAAAACAATTTGTGTGCAGTTTAGTTGAGGGGTACAATCAATTAGCCTCAGGCTAGAATGGCTGACTGACACTCTGTACTGAGACTTGGAAGATTCATTAGGTTGGTGAACGTGATTCTCTGTGTCAATGACCTGGTTGGCAGGCCATAGGACTGTAACATTCTGGAGCAGAATCAGGCCATTCAGCCTATCGAGCCTCAACCCCACTCTTTCTGCCTTCTCTCCATAATCCTTGATCCCCTTACCAATTAAGAACCTCGCCATCTTTGTCTTAAAGACATGGCCTCCACTGCCCTCTGCAGCAAGGATAGAGGTGTGGGTGAGGATATAAGGTTCTAGTTGTGATGCTCCAGTCATTGGGAGTGTTGGACAGGATTGAAGGGCCTGTTGTTTTTTGTAACATGTGTTGCAATGTTCAAACACAATGCTGACACTGTAGTTCAAAGTTTTAGTTGAGTAAAAGCAAAATACTGCAGATGCTTGAAATCTGAAATAAAAGCAGCAAAAACTGGAGAAACTCAGCAACTCTGGCATCATGGGGAACTGATGGCCTAGTGTTATTATCATTAGCTTATCAACCCGGCTAACCAGGCACTGTCCTCGAGGTAAAAGGTACTGCAGATGCTGGAGAATCCGAGATAACAAGCATGGGGCTGGATGAACACAGCAGGTCAAGCAGCATCACAGGAGCAGGAAAACTTGACGTTTCGGGCCTAAACCCTTCATCAGAAGAAATGTCCTAGAGGCTCAGGTTCAGATCCCACCATGGTGGATCTTGAATTGTCATGGGGGAGAAGCCCATCTAGTTCACTACTGTCTGCTAAGAAAGAAAAATGCCATCCTTACTTGGTTTGTCCAAGATGTGGAGTGAGACCTACAGCAATATAGTTGACTATTAACTACTCTCTGGGCACTTAAGGATTAGCAATAAATGCTAGCTGAGACAACAGCACTCACATCCTGCAAACAAACAAATTTTAAAAAATCCATGGAGAGAAGAAATAGGGCTAACATTTTGAGTCTGAGATGACTCCTCTTTCTGGGCTGGAAAATGGTGATTTTCTTTTGTGCTGTTGGCAGGGTTGTGGGGATGCAGTGTGTGAAGGAGACGGAGGAGTGAGTGGAACAAATGGTGAGGGTGCTCATAGGGAGAAAATGTGTCCGGTCTGCTGAGAGCAAATCCAACAACACTCGCGGGCTAGGGATTGGGAGTTCGCAAATGAAATGGAGGACCGAGCTCATGCTCTGAAGTTATATCCGACCTTGAATCCTAAGGCTGTAAAGTACCTCATGGTAAATGAAGGGCCCTTCCTCCAGCTTGAGTTGAACTTTTCTAGAATTCAGCAGCTCCTGCACTGGACCACACTGTCCATTCCCCATCAGGACGGTCTAAAGGCTCCCCACTTCTTCCTTGAAAAGAGGCCTGAACAGTTCACATCCACCACGACCTTCCTTCACCTGACTGAGCTCATCTTCACATTGAACAACTTCCCCTTTAACTTGAACTCCCATGTTTTCTGTTTTATTTAATATTGTCACACGTACCTAAGTACAGCGAAAAGTGTTACGTTGACATCTGTTCCAATGGTTCCACCTCTTACTAGAGTGCTTCTGATATGTCCTCCTTTTTCCTCAGCCATGAGGATTTCCCCTATTGTGGGTGACAGGGCCTTAGGCCGTGGAAGGTACATTTCCCCTCAACATCAATGGCTTAGAACATGAGCACTGTTCTCCATTTTGATGACAACTCCACAGACCCCACCCCCAGCCCCACCCCACAATGTGTCTCAATGGTTTCCTGCCAACAGACTGAATGCATTTTCTACTTTCACACTTACCACTTGCACTATTTTATATCGCAATCACTCCCTTACCCCCATTAGTACTCCCTTTGTCTTTTGCTCTGGGCAGCTTCACCATCTGTTTCTCTTGAAATAAACCATTACTTTCCAGCTCCTCTCAGTTCTGTTAAAGCATCATATCAGACTCAAAACTTTAACAGGGTTATATATTAATTACATTTCTGTTATCCTGCTATGGCTTAGGATTCAATACATATGTAGATGTGATAACTCCTACAAGGTCCATGAGGAAGCACTGGTTAATCTCTCTGTGGAGCTCACCAGGTATGAGTTTTCTTGATAACAGACAATGGTCTGCCCAGCTGGAACTCATCACCTGAACCCTTCACTTCCTTGTTTGTATAGTGATCAGTATCTTTGCCTGTAATGTGGAAGACCAGGGTTCAACTCCCCAATTAGAGTGCGCAGTGGTAGTGGTGCAGTGAGACTGTCCTTACCCCTTGACCAGAAGGCCCAGGTTCAAATCCCACCTGTTCCAGTAGAGTGTAATGACATCTCTGAATGGGTTGATTAGGAAAAAGTTTAAATTTTAAAAAAAAAAGCAGACCTGGGGCCTCTTGTGTTCTGAACAGGTTGATTTAAAAAAAATACTTAAATGCCATATGGCACAGTGATAGTGTCCCTAGTCCTGGGGAACCTGGGTTCAAGTCCCACCTGCTCCAGAGATATGTAATAACATCTCTGATCAGGTTGATTAGAAAAAAAAGTTTAAAAAAAAGCCATGATGATTTGGTGATGGGAAAAATAGAGCACACATTTGTGTGTGATAGCACTTCCAGATATAAAAAACCTGCTGGAGCAGAACCAGAGGTGGGTCTGCAGAACTGCCTGTCCCAGGCTGAGACTAGCCTATGTAAACTGCGAATAGTGACTCTAATTTGGCATTCAACAATAAACAATGTTCTTTTCCAGCTGAGTTTCCTGAGTTATTACAGTAAGCTGTGAGCATTCCCACCTGTAAAAGGAGCTAGACTGAGAGGATGTAGATTTAAAGTGGCATGTAAAAGAAACAAGTGTGATGTGAGTAAAATCTGTTTCAGTCAGCGGCTAGTTTGGTTATGGAATGTGGTGGAGGCAAGTTCAACTGAGGCATTCAGGAGGGCAGTGGATGATTATTTGGGCAGGAATGATCTACAGCAGGAAAAGGTGGAAATTGTCTAAGTAATAAACAAAAACAGAAAATGCTGGAAAAGTTCAGCAGGTCTGGCAGCATCTGTGAAGAGAAAATCAGAGTTAATATTTTGGGTCTGGTGACCCATCCTCGAAACGTTAACTTCACATTAATGTGAAGAGAAAATCAGAGTTAGCGTTTCGAGGATGGGTCACCAGACCAGATTTTCTCTTCACAGATGCTGCCAGACCTGCTGAGCTTTTCCAGCTACTTCTGTTTTTGTTCATGATTTACAGCAGTTCTTTTGGTTTTTATTGTCTAAGTAATGATTGTTTGAAGACTGTAGTAATTGTAATGAGGTCAGTCAGGTGGATCCATAGAAAATAAGTTCCCTGATTGGGGCTGCTAATCTGGTCCAATAAGGGAGCCCTGGCTGACAAATACAAACAGAAGTGTCAGAGATTCTGTTCGCGCTGAGAGCTGGCTCTGAGGGAGCTGGGTCAGTGTCAAGAGCTCTCCACATGCAAATAAACGGTGACTTGGTGACAGGATACCGGCCTTTGTGGAGTTGTTTCAAAGTCCATAACAATTCTGTGGAACTGTGACCTCAGGAGATGTGATAAAAGCTTTGAGAAGGCTAGAACTTGTACAACTCAGAGCATGCTGCTCTGGAGCCTTACCATCATTTATGGAGTGTTAAGTGTTGGGGTTGGCTGGATTGCAGTGCAGAGTGATGCCAACAGCGTGGGTTCAATTCCACGCCGGCTGATGTAAGGACAATCCCTCTCAACTCCTCCAATCGCCTGAGGTGCGGTTACCCTTAGGTTAAACAACCAGCAGTTATCTCTCTCTAATGACAGAGTGGGACAATGGCAACTTTACCTTTCCTAGGGAGTCTGGCCCGAGTTTTTTTGGTTATTCACTCATACGATATGGAGGCTTCTGGCCAAGCCAGCATTTATTACCCATCCCTGATTGGCCAGACAGCAGTTAAGAATCAACCTTATTGCTGTAGGTCTGGAGTCACATATAGTCCAGACCAGGTAAGGATGGCAGTTTCCTTCCCCAAAGGGCATTAGTGAACCAGATGATTTTTCTCCCCCTCACAATTGACACATGATCATTATTATACACTTAATTCCAGATTCTTTGTTGATTTCAAACTCCACCATTTGCCATGGCGAGATTTGAACCTGGCTTCCCAGAACATTATCTTAGTTTCTGGATTCATAGTCTGGCAATAAAAGCACTAGGCCATTGCCTACCATTTTGAAGGCCCATTCTGAAATAGTTACTGTCAGGAGACCTGTTCAATTCTGAACATTACAGGTTGACCAGTTGGTGAACAGGAAAAACATCGGAAAAACCAAAGTCTCACCTTAATGTCGAGTTTTATCCAGAAGTTTAGGAGTTAAAAATGAGGCTCAATGAATGGTGTTTTCATCCAAAACTATTTCTTCAGTACTGTGATCAAACAGCTGGAACACTGAACGAATCATTCCTTCTCACCAGAAAAACAACAAAGGAATTAATAACATTCAGCAAATATAACATTTTTCAATTATTTGTTTGTGGGCATGGCTGGAATTTATTGTCCTTTAATTGATCCAAGTTATGAAACTGCCATGATGGAATTTAATTACATATCCTGGATTATGATCCAGCTCTTTCTAGAATAGTAGGCCAGTCACAAAACCAGCACACTGCTACTCCTGAACAATGACATTTGATTATACGATCACTTTTCATTCCAGTCCAAAAAATTCTGTTGTATTTTGGAGTAATGACAGGCAATTACTAGACAACAAGAGAGAAAACTGGTAATGGTTTAACCTGAGGGTCACCTCACCTCAAGCCTTTTTTATTTATTCGTGGGATGTGGGCATCTCTGGCCAGGCCAACATTTATTGCCCACCTCTCAGTGCCCAAAGCACAGTCACAAGTCAACCACATTGTCCTGGGTCTGGAGTCACATGTAGGCCAGACGAGGTGAGGATGGCAGATTTCCTTCCCTAAAGGACATTAGTGAACCAGATGGGTTTTTCCTGACAATCGACGATGGTTTCCTGGTCATCATTAGACCCTTAATTCCAGACTCTTTATTGAATTCAAATTCTACCATCTTCCTATGGTGCGATTTGAACCCAGGTCCCAAGAAGGGTCCAGACCTGAAACATCAGCTTTCCTGCTCCTCTGATGCTGCCTGGCCTGCTGTGTTCATCCAGCTCCAAACCTTGTTAACCCCAGATCACTAGCTGAGTTTCAGGATTAATAATCTCGCGATAATACCACTAGGCCATTGCCTCCCTCAAAGTGAGGTAACAAGTGAGGGAAGTTATGCGAGGAGTCAGAGAAAATGAGTGAGATTCTTAATGAGTACTTTGCGTCAGTATTCACTGAGGAGAGGGACATGATGGATGTTGAGGTTAGGGATAGCTGTTTGATTACTCTAGGTCAAGTCGGCATAAGGAGGGGGGAAGTATTGGGTATTCTAAAAGGCATTAGGGTGGACAAGTCCCCAGGTCCAGATGGGATCTATCCCAGGTTACTGAGGGACGCGAGAGAGGAAATAGCCTTAACAGATATCTTTGTAGCATCCTTGAGCACAGGTGAGGTCCTGGAGGACTGGAGAATTGCTAATGTTGTCCCATTGTTTAAGAAGGGTAGCAAGGATAATCCAGGTAATTATAGACCGGGGAGCCTGACGTCAGTGGTGGGGAAGCTGCTGGAGAAGATACTGAGGGATAGGATCGATTTACATTTGGAAGAAAATGGGCTTATTAGTGATAGGCAGCATGGTTTTGTGCAGGGAAGGTCATATCTTACCAACTTGATAGAATTCTTTGAGGAAGTGACAAAGTTGATAGATGAGGGAAGGGCTGTAGATGTCATATACATGGACTTCAGTAAGGTGTTTGATAAGGTTCCCCATGGTGGGCTGATGGAGAAAGTGAAGTTGCATGGGTTCCAGGGTGAACTAGCTAGATGGATAGAGAACTGGCTGGGCAACAGGAGACAGAGAGTTGTAGCGGGAGGGAGTTTCTCAAAATGGAGAACTGAGACCAGTGGTGTTCCACAGGGAACCGTGTTGGGACCACTGTTTTTGTGATATACATAAATGATCTGGAGGAAGGTATAGATAGTCTGATTAGCAAGTTTGCAGATGACACTAAGATTGGTGGAGTAGCAGATAGTGAAGGGGACTGTTGGAGAATGCAGCAGAATATAGATAGATTAGAGAGTTGGGTGGAGAAATGGCAGATGGAGTTCAATCCAGGCAAATGCAAGGTGATGCGTTTTGGAGGATCCAATTCAAGCGCGAACCATATGGTAAATAGAAAAGCCCTGAGGAAAATTGATGCACAGAGAGATCAGTGTGTTCAGGTCCATTGTACCCTGAAGGTGGCAATGCAGGTCGATAGAGTGGTCAAGAAGGCATACGGCATGCATTCATTCATCGGACGGGGTATTGAGTACAAGAGTTGGCAGGTCATGTTACAGTTGTGTAGGACTTTGGTTCAACCACATTTGGAATACTACGTATAGTTCTGGTTGTCACATTACCAGTAGGATGTGGATGCTTTGGAGAGGGTGCAGAAGAGGTTCACCAGGATGTTACGTGGTATGGAGGGCGCTAGCTATGAAGAGAGGTAGAGTAGATTAGGATTATTTACATTAGAAAGATGGAGGTTGAAGGGGGACCTGATTGACGTCTACAAAATCATGAGAGGTATAGACAGGGTGGATAGCAAGAAGCTTTTTCCCAGAATGGGGGACTCAATTACTAGGGGTCACGATTTCAAGGTGAGAGGGGAAAAGTTTAAGGGAGATATGCATGGAAAGTTCTTTACGCAGAGGGCGGTGGGTGCCTGGAATGCGTTGCCAGCGGAGGTGGAAGAGGCGGGCACGATAGCGTCATTTAAGATGTATCTGGACAGATACATGAATGGGCAGGGAGCAGAAGGATACAGATCCTTGGAAAATAGGTGACAGGTTTAGATAGAGGATCTGGATCGGCGCAGGCTTAGAGGGCCAAAGGGCCTGTTCCTGTGCTGTAATTTTCTTTGTTCTTTGTTCTTTGTTCTTTGTTCTAACAGATAATCTGCTTTATCAAGTTCGTTGAGGATTAGGTTTAACCAGGATACCTCTTCCATATTTCAGTAGTCCTACTCTCACATTCAAAAGAAAGAGAGAGTGTGTGAGAGAGAGCTGGTGGTAGTTTAACCTAAGGGTCACCATGACTCAAGTGAAGGGCAGGTTGAGAAGGAGCATCGTCCATAGTAATCTCAGTCAGTGCAGGAACTGACCTGCTTTTGGCATCATTCTATTATCGCCGTCCAGCCAACTGACCAGCTAAACAACTCCCACTTCACTATAATACCTTGGGTTCATTTACATTCACCTGAAAATGTTGAAAAATCTTTAATCTTAATGTCCTACTTTAAAAAAAACTGCACTTCTAACCATGCAATGTTCCCTTATCACTCATTTCAGTCTAGACATTGTGAGCTGACATTTGAATTCACAACCTTCTGTTTGGGACCCATGGGTAATGCATACAGTAATCTCAATGGCAATTCAGAATTTGGGATCATTAAGGTAATAGTGATCACAACATAATGTGTTTAAGATAAATGCTAAATAAATTAAGGGATGAGAGTTGAATGAGGAAATGTAAACTAAATATATTTGTTGACATAAAAGCCACCAATTCCACACCACAAATATATAGATAATGCAGCAACATTGTAACTAAAGATAACAATTAAGCAAGAGATTGACGAATGGGAATACAGAACAGTTCAGAATGATGTTAAAGTAAGGAAAAACTAAGTAACTGGACTATCAAGGATCATAAAATAATAACATCTTCTGCATAGTATAGGAAAAATGTTGTGAAACTTGAAAGGGTTCAGAAAAGGTTTACAAGGATGT
>JAHRHZ010000038.1:28619905-28637955 GCA_024137785.1 Ginglymostoma cirratum
CTCGGATTCTCCAGCATCTGCAGTACCTTTTATCTCAGAAAAAGGAATAAAGCCAGATTGCAAATGTGATTCCTGCATTTATCAATGGAGATAGGGATGTGGAACTAAGTCATCCAATTACATTAACTTTGGTAATAGGAAAGATTATTAAGTGCTTATTCAAAGATGTGTTATGTCCCATGGTCAGTATATTACTATAACTTAAAGAAACACACTCCTGATACCATTTCTGTATCATTGTATGTAACCTGAGGCTATAACGTTCTCAGACTCCATCTTACCTCAGATCAGCTAAAGCATGATACTCTACTAGAAACATGCTCCTCTGTTGTAAACTTATCGCTTAATTTTAGCCCAGACACTTATGTGCCTGAAGAATGTAATATTTGTACCTAATATTTAGTTGTAATAAACGTCTACTGGATTTTTCAACACCATGATATACATGCCAGTTTCCTATGTTACATGGGATAACATCAGCAGTGTTCATCAGGCAAACCACCTTGGTAGTGGCAAACTCATATCAAAAGATGCAATGAAAAATATAGGAACAGGAAATACAATAGAAAGTATTCAGCAAGGATTCCAGAAGTAAAGTTATGCTTTACCAACCTGATTGAATTCTTTGTAGAAGTAGCAGTAAGATTGCATAGGGTAATATTGTAGAAATTATATATCTCAATTTCCAAAGACCTTTGATAAAGTACAGTACAGTAATTATATAACTAAGATCAGAACATGTAGAGCCAGTGGCCATATAGCAGTAAAAAGAAATCAGAAAATAGGCGTTAAAGTTATTTAGGTGCATTTAAAAGAAAGCTCAAAAAATACTTGTGGGAGAAGGGAAAATAAGTTCATATTGATAGAGTTAAATGATGAAACATGTGAGGAGGTTTAAATTGAAGAAAAACACCAGCAAAGACCTTTCTTGTTGTTTCATGGAATGTGGGTATCTCTGGTGAGGCCAGTATTTGTAGCCCGTCCCTAATTGCCCTTTTAAAGCTGGTGTAAACCTGTTTGGACTTCTGCAGACCTTCTGGTACAGGTACATCCACAATGTTGAATGGCAGACCCAGCTTGACTCATGATCCTTCTTCCTATGTATGTTTGTATTCTCCATACCTTTGAAGAGGCCTTTTCTTTGACAAACAAGAAGTTGCTTTTATGTGACAGCATTACCACAGCAAAACATCTCAAAGGACCTGAAAGGAGCATGAACAAAAGAAAATTTGACATGAAATGGAAGCAAAAACAAAGTTGCTTGAAAAGCTCGGCAGGTCTGGCAGCATCTGTGAAGGAGAAAACAGAGTTAATGTTTCGGGTCCAGTGACCCTTCCTCAGAAGGAGGACCCTTCCAGCAACTTTGTTTCAGTTCCTAATTTACAGCATCTGTAGTTCTTTTGGTTTTTATGAAATGGTAGCACCTTGGGTCGTGTTATAGAATAGAGGGACCTAGGGAATCAGGTACATATTCTTTGAAATTTGTGTCACAGGTAGACGAAGTGGTGAAGAAGGCATTTAGCACGCTTGCCTTCATTGCTTAGACCTTTGAGTATAGGAGTTGGGAAGTCATGCTGAGCTTGTACAGGACGTTGGTGAGGCCTCTTCTGTGGCCAGTTCTGGTCATGCTATTATAGGAAGGATATTATTAGAGGGGGTTCAGAAGAAGTTTACTGGGATGTTGCCTGGTATGGAAGGTTTGAGTTGGAAAGAAAGGCTGGATAGATTGGAACATTTTTCACTGGAGCACAGGAGTTTGACAGGTGACCTTATAAAGGTTTATAAAATCATGAAGGATAAAGATAGGGTTAATGGTGGGTGTCTTTTCCCTAGGGTGGGGGATTTCAAGACTAAGGGGTATATTTTTAAGGTGGGAGGAGAGTGATTTTAAAAAGACATGAAGGGCAGTTTTTTTGCACAGAGCGTGGTTCACATGTGGAATGAACTTCCTGAGAAATTGGTGGATTTGGGCACAGTTACAACATTTAAAAAACTCTTGGATAAATACATGAATAGGAAAGGTTTGGAGGGATATGGACCAGGAGCAGGCAGGTGGGACTAGTTTAGTTTAGGATTATGGTCAACATGGACTGGTTGGACCGAAGGATCTGTTTCCATGCTGTATGACTATGACTCTATGAGATATTAAGACAAATGACCAAAGGATAGGTCAAAGAGGTAAGTTTAAAGGAGTGAGAGAAGACAGGGTGGTTTCTAATGGGAATTCCAGAACCTCTGGTCTTGACAGTTGAAGATCAATGGTGCACACAGGAATGCCATCGCAGGAGCACAGAGATCTCAAGTGGGCTGTGGGAGCGAAGGACATTACAGAGGGAGGATGGGGTAAGGGATAGGAGGGGATGGATGAGAGTTTTAAATTCAAGGTGTTGATGCACCACAATCTAATGAAGTTCAGAGACCAAAATGAGGATGGGCGAACAGGGCTTTGTGCCAGGCCAGAATGTCTTCACTGTGAAATGATGAATTAGCTAGCATGAAGAACAATTAAAAATAACCACGATATTTTCAGGCAAATATATACATGATTCCTCCTCATGAAACTATAACAATCAAACTGAAAAGGTACATGCTGCCATTAGGGTAGGCTGGAGAAATAACATTCCAACCTAGTATCTCCAGTAGCAACAATAGGGATGGGTTGAAAAAAAATCATCTCACTACCTACAGTTGTTTCAGAGATATTAGCAACTGCAGATGCTGGAGAATCTGAGATAACAAAGTGTAGAGCTGGATGAACTCAGCAGGCCAAGCAGAAACAGAGGAGCAGGGAATTTCTGAGATAACAAGGTTCAGAGCTGGATGAGCTCAGCAGGCCAAGCAGCATCATAGGAGCAGGGATTTTCTGGGAGAAAGGTCTAGGCCCGAAACGTCAGCTTCCCTGCTCCTGTGATGCTGCTTGGCCTGCTGTGTTCATCCAGCTCTGCACCTTGTTATCTCACTACCTACAGTGTACACTCTCAAAACTGTGGGCTAAAGAAAGTATCAGTCAAGTAGATCTAACTAAAGATTTGGACTAATATCTTCCAGGAGTACTATTTTCGGAACCAGGTAGTAACTAAGTTAATGTGATAATATGTGGGTCAATGTATAAAATTAGCAATCACGGCTCATCAACTCTAATTAGCAATTAGAAAGGGAGGTGCACAAGGATTCAGCTCCATCTGTGTCAATCTAAAATTAGTACAGGTACGTCAAAAAGCTATGCAAAGCTTCCTGCAAATACTCTTAATCGTCCCAAATCAAACCAAGATAATAAACCCCAGAACTGGTTAGTGATGCTAACAGGTACACATTTAATATGTTAGCAGTAGAGATTACTGTAAATTAGCTGTTGGTTTGAGCTGCATTAGAGATTTGAGTATGCGGGGGAGGCAAAGTCCTAATGGTATTATTGCTAGACTGTTAATCCAGAGACCCAGATAATGTTCTGGGGACCTGTGTTTGAATCCTGCCATGGTAGATGGTGGAATTTCATAGAATAGAATCCCTACAGTGTGGAAGCAGGCCCCTTGGCCCAACAAGTCCATGCTGACCCTCCGAAGAGCTTCCCACCCATACCCATACCCATGTAACTTACACATCCACGGACTCTTTGGGGCAATTTAGCATGGCCAATCCACCTAACCTGCACATCTTTGGACTGTGGGAGGAAACCAGAGCACCTGGCAGAAACCCATGCAGACATGGGGAGAATATGCAAACTCCACACAGACAGTCACCCGAGGCTGGAATTGAACCCGGGTCTCTGGCACTGTGAGACAGCAGTGCTAACCACTGAGCCACTGCACCACCCCCAAATTCAATAAAAGTCTGAAATTAAGAACGATGACCATGAAACCACTATTGATTGTCAGGAAAGACCCACCTGGTTCACTAATGTCCTTTAGGGAAGTAAAATGCCGTCCTTACTTGGTCTGGCCTATGTGTCACTCTAGACCCACAGCAATGTGGGTGACTCTTAACTGCCCTCTGGGCAATTACGGATGGACGAAGAATGCCAGCCCAGCCAGCAACACCCTCATCCTGTGAATGAATATAAAAATATATATATCATGTAAGCTCACATGCAGCTGCGGTTCTCTTGTGGTACTGCACTGTTGGAGGTGCTGTTTTTTAGATGAGATGTTAAACTGGGGCAGTGAGTGACTGTTCAGGTGGGATGTAAAAGATTTCATAGCATTAGCTAAAGAACAGGTGAAACTCCCTGATGTCCCGGCTAATAATCCTCCTTCCACTAGGACCAGGCCCAGTCGCCATTTATCTTGCTTGTGTTTGTGGCACTTTGCTTCACACAAACTGGCAGTTTTTTTCTAAAATTCATTCACTAGAGGTGGGCATAAATGGCTAGGCCAGCATGTATGGCCCAGAGAGCAGTTAAGAGTCACCTTTCTTGCTGTGGGTCTGGAGTCACAAGTAGGCCAGAGCAGGTAAGGATGGCAGTTTCCTTCCCTAAAGGGTATTAGTGAACCGGATGGGCTTTTCCAACAATCAATTCATGGTCATCATTAGAGTCTTAATTCCAGAGTTTTATTGGATTCAAATTCCACCATCTGGTAGGATTCAAGCCCATGTCCCCAGAACGTTACGTGGTTCTCCAGACTAACAGTCCAGCAACAATGCCGCTATGCTGTCACCACCCTGCTTTTGACTGCGTTACACAGTCACTATATTCGGCTGTGAACTGCTACAGGACATTGTGAGGCTGTGATGAGGTGGTGTGGAAATGCCATGTTGATTCTATCATTCTTTGCCCAATACTTCAATGGAGACATAAACTCATTTATAACTTGCAAGCAGGTACCAATGAGGTTAACCTAGTTGGCCGGATGGCTGGTTTGCCAAGCACTGACACCAACAGTGTGGGTTTAATTACCTGCTCTGACTGAGGTTACCATGAAGGACACTTCTTCTCAACCTCTGCCCTTACCCTCAGGTTAAACCACCACCTGTCATCTCTCTCTAGGGAGACAGGAGTCCTGTTTTCTGCTAAGATGAAGGTGACTTTACCTTAAATAGGGACCAACATCAAACAATTGTATGTTAATATTGCAAACAACAGCTTCAGTTTTTGTCATGTTTCTCCATTGCACTAACTTCTTTGAATGACATGCCACCATGGAATGACATACATCATATTCTAGGAAGGGTCACTGGACCCGAAATGTTAACTCTGTTCTTCCCTTCACAAATGCTGCCAGACCTGCTGAGCTTTTGCAGCAACTTTGTATTTGTTCCTGTTTTTCTACCTTAATGCAGTGTGTTTTATTGTCTATGATCTATTATGTATAGCACATTCGGCATCATTTTGTGTATGGTATTGTGGCCTATTGCGTAGGACCTGAGATACAATGGTAACAAGGTCAGGGTGGCATGGTGGCTCAATGATTAGCACTGCTGCTTCACAGCACCAGGGGTCTGGGTTTGATTTCACCCTTAAGCGACTGTCTGTGTGGAGTTTGCACATTCTCTCTGTGTCTGTGTGGGTTTCCTCCAGGTTCCTCCCACAGTCCAAAGATGTGCAGGCTAGGTGGATTGGCCATGCTAAATTGCCTGTAGTGTTCAGGGATGTGTAGATTAAGTGGGTTGTAGGGGGATGGGTCTAGGCAGGATACTCCGAGGGTCAGTGTGGACTTGTTGGGCCAAAGGACCTGTTTCCACACTGTAGGGATTCCATGGAAAATCATGTGGTTGTATTAGGGGAATTGTCGTGCATGCCCTTTTGCAATTTGCCTCCCTGCCCAGATTGGGATCCCATTGTTAGAGTTATGGGGCAAGGCCATTGGTGAAACCAACAAATATTTAGTACTGATGGCCAGATCTGGAGGAGTGGCATTGACTTCCTTCTTTTCAATACTTTCAGCCAAACACAACTAAAATTTTTAGTTCTTTTTAGCCATGCAACTATGTCACAATTCAACTAAAATGTAGTTCAAAACAAAGGAGCCAATAACAAGGTTCCGTTGAGTGAAAGAAACAGGAATTTTATTACTCACTGACTAATGGGGGTCATGGTGGTGGAGGAACTGTAGTGACAGTGTCACTGGACAATAATCCAGAGGCTAATGACCTGGGGAATTGGGCAGGAGATTGCCATATAAACAATGGTTAAAAAGGTTGGGATTCTATTCACTAGAGTTTAGAAGAATGAGAGGTGATCTTATTGAAATATATAGAACTCTTAAGGGGCTTGGCAGAATTAATGCTGAGAGGACGTTTCCCCTCATGGGAGAGTCTAGGACCAGAGGGTACAGTCTCAGAATTAACAGGTACAAATTTAAGATTCAACTAAGGAGGAATTTCTTTTCTCTGTGTGTCTTTGGAACTCCTTGCCACAAGAGAGCTGTGGGGGAAGAGTCCTTGTGTATATTTAAGGCTGAGAGACATAGATTCTTGATCTGTAGAGCTATGGGGAAGGGGTTGAAAAGTGGACACGAGGAATATCACATCAACCATGATCTAATTGAATGGTGTAGCAGGCTCAAAGAACCAAATGGCCTATTCCTGTTCCTGTTTCTTATCATCTTATGCGTTTACACCCTACCATGGAAGATGATGGAATTTGAATTTTAGAGAAAAGCTGGAATAAAACGCCATATAACTACTGTCAGTGATTTTTTTTAAAGATATCTGGTTGATTAGTGTCCTCTAGGGAAGGGCAGCAGATGTCCTTACTTTGTGTCGCCTACATATGACTCGAGACTCTCACCAATGTGGTTCACTTTTAGCTGCCTTCTGGAAAATAAATGTCAGCCCAATAAATAACCCTAATAAAAATAATAAAATGTGACATCAAACACAGGTATCAAATTTGAAAAAGGCACGGCACCTAGTACAGAAAGAAAGGTCAAGGTTGTGCAGGTTAAAAGTGGAGTGCTTGAGTGTAAAGTTTAACCTAAGACCATAGTTACAGTGTCATAGAGTCATACACATGGAAACAAACCCTTCAGTCCAATCACTTCATGCTGACCACAATCCCAAACTAAACTAGTCCCACTTGCCTGCGCTTGACCCATATTCCTCCAAACATTTTTTATTCATGCACCTATCTAAATGTCTTTTAAACGTTATAACTGTACCTGCATCCAACACCTCCCATGAAAGTTCGTTCCACACACGAGCCAATCTTTGTGTAAAAAAAATTGCCCCTTATGTCTTTTTTAAATCTTCCTCATCTCACCTTTAAAAATATGCCCCTAGTCTTGAAATATCCCACCCTAGGGAAAAGACATCTGCCATTCACCTCATCTATACCCCTTATGATTTTATAAACCTCTATAAGGTCACCTCTCTACCTCCTACACTCCAGAGAGAAAAAATTCCCAGCCTATCCAGCCTCTCCTTTTCACTCAAACCCTTTTGTAGATGACTTGCATCTTCACAGTGGCATAATTAGTACATAATTTTGGTAAATGGATGTTCTTCCAGTTTACTTTATCATCAAATATTACCCTTCAAGATGATTAAGAGAAACAGAGAAAGACAGCAAGCCTTCCTGTTCTGAACCCCTTTTTGCTTCTGTCTCCCTCTCTCTCTTTCTCTGTCTCTGAAAAGCTGTTGCCTGAAGTACAGTTCCTTTGTGTGTTCCCGTGGTTGGCTTAATCCCACCCACCCCGCCAACTTCAATCATCTGCAAGTGCATTCAACCCAAAATGTGAAACTTCCAGAAAGGTTTAAATCAAACAAGAGATACGGATCTGATTGACTGGTGTGAGCTAATTTGAAGACATTAATTTCAGTTCAGATTGGGTCTCGTTTATTGATGGTTTACAGAACTGGCTCATCCTGCGCTCACTCTGTCTATCTCAAACCATTGTTCTTCCCTTTTTTAAAAGAACATGAAAGAGCAAGAGTAATAAAATCACACAATGGAAATTGAAAATTGATACAATTATTATAACTTGGTAGAAGAGTTAGAACCTAAGGGATAATGGTAGCTTACAGGTGAGGGAGTCTTCAGGAAGTGACAAGAAACCATCTCGTAGTCATTTCCTGAATCATTATTGTTTACTGAAGTTGGAAAAGGGAGCCATGTACAAGCAACTGAAGAAGAAAGAGCAGGACAGCAGCGTGTTACAGAACGAACATGGGAGATCATCTGCCCTTGGGAGATCACTACAACAGGGTGATATAGCATTGGGATCTTATGATACAGTGTGGCATTGAGTGAACTTTCCACTATGTGTTTTGTGGAGGACTGGCTGTGGTGATTAATTCCAGGATATATACGGTACTGGTGTGGCTTCAAGGTCTCTCAGTGATCAGCGGATTGTGTCACAAAGGATTTGATGACTACTCCTGAATGGAAGTGTGAGAAAAGGAAATAAAATTATTTGTGCGTTTATATATTGTACGTTTCACAACCTCAGGAATTCTCTTAGCACGGTACAGCCAATAAAGTATTTATAAAGGGGAGTTACTGTTGTCTTGTAGGAAATGTAGCAGCCAACTTGCACCCACAAACTCTGACAAATAGGAACATGATAATGACCAAATAGTCTATTATTATGACGTTCTTTGAGGGATTAATATCAGTCCGGACCTCATGGGAATGTCCTCTTCTTTTGCTCCTACAACTTTGCTTATACCTTCCTAAGAGAAAAGACAAGGCCTCAGTTTACCAGCCGGCTAGCCATTTGGATACAAAATTGTCTTGAAGGTAGAAGACAGAGAGTGGTGGTAGAGGGTTGATTTTCACACTGGAGGCCTGTGAGCAGTGGTATGTCACAAAGATTGGTGCTCGGTCCACTGCTTTTCGTCATTTGTATAATTGATCTGGATATGAATGTAGGAGGCATGGTTAGTAAGTTTGCAGGTGACCCCCAAAATTGTTGGTGCAGTGGACAGTGAAGATTTACCTCAGAGTACAAAAGGACTTTGATCAGATTGGCCGATGGGCTGAGGAGAGGCAGATGGAGTTTAATTTAGATAAATGTGAGGTGTTCCATTTTGGTAAGACAAACCAGGACATTATACGGTTAATTGTACATTATACCAGGACTTATACGGTTAAATTGTAGAGCTGTGAGGAATGTTGCTGAACAGAGAGACCTTGGGATGCAGTTGCATAGTTCCTTGAAAGTGTAATTGCAGGTAGACAGGGTAGTGAAGATGCTTGCCTTCATTGGTCAGAACATTGAGTATAGCAGGACATCATGTTGTGACTGTACAGGACCTTAGTGAGGCCACTTTTAGAATACCGCGTGGAATTCTTTTCTCCCTTCTATAGGAAAGAAGTTGTCAAACTTGAGAGGGTGCAGAAAAGATTCACAAGGATATTGCTGGGATTGGAGGGTTTGTGTTATAGTGAGTTACAGGGAGAGGCTGAATAGGTTGGGGCTATTTTCCCTGGATCATCTGAGACTGAGGGGTGACCTTATAGAGGTTTATAAAATCATGAGGGGCATGGATAGGGTGAATAACCAAGGTTTTTTTCCAAGTATGGGAGGGTCCAAAACTAGAGGGCATAGATTTAAGGTGAGACGGCAAAAGATTTAAAGAATTAAAAATTTAAGTTTTGAAAACTTAAGTTTGAATTTTCAGAGCCATGGGGAATTTGACCTCATGTCATCTCAAGATGACTAGTCCAGTCGCGTGGCCTCTACCCTCCCATACTCCTGGGCTATAGGATGGCTGGTTTGACTCATTTTAGTGCAGCTTCATAATGGGAACAAGTGCTGAAGGGTAATGAGTAACTTTGATTTCTGTTTAGGTGTGGAACGTGGCTGAAGGCAATTAAACTGAGATAAGGTCCCATAAGAGCCAGGAACAAGCATGACTGACGTGGCACAGAAAGCCAAGGTGAGTCGAGAAAGGGTGCATGGGAGCTAAGCTCACCAGTCGTCAGGGGTTGCATCTTCTGCTTAAAGGAAATAAAATAAATTCCTTCCAAAATCCCACTAGGATTGAAGTTATCCAGTGATACTTCGGTCTTGAACGTTGCTGCATCTGCATGAATATTCCTCAATCCATTTACTAAGTAAAGGCGTTAACCTGGAAACTAATGAATATGTTTGTCACTGAGTAGCTTACAAAACAGTTCCATCCTTTAATTCAGCCATAATTTTAGGGACATGTGTCAGAAGATATAACAGGGAAAGATGGGGCTTCTGTAACGGAGCGGATGAGGGCATAATGGATCGAATAGCTTCCTTCTACATCATAATTATTCTGTGATTCTGGGAAGGTTGTCCACCGGGGGTGGGAGAAATATTGAACTCGTGCAGTAGGAGGCACTTTCTCCCCTCCAAAAGGGGTGGTCAGGGCTGTAGAGTGAAAGAGAGAGAGAGAGATACTGTATGTGTCCAGTGTATGGAGGGGTCCCAATTGGCATTGCCAACCAATGTCCCTCAGGCAGACCAACTCAAAACATTCAACTGTAAATCACAAGAAGACACTGATGACAATGTGGGCCGGTTGAAGTTGGATGGATATAAACAATGTAATGCAGTCTGGTGTTATTAATTTCCCTCACTAATCCTTAAATTATTCAGTGCCCTACTGACGAGACTCAGCTTCACTGTTTGAAACACACGAACCTCATTGTCTGCAGAAGGTTTACTTTCTAATCCTAGCCTAACCATTTGCTGTGCTGAGGACATCAGGTGCAGGAGTGAAGTAGTGTTTCACAAGATAGTGACATTCGATGCGTTACTGTTACATACAGGTGAGAAGGTGATGAGAAAAATATCTCTTTACCATCCAGAATCAATCCCAAGAAAATTGTGAATGTGAGGAGATATATTGCTGGAGGAGGGTATGGATTTCTTTATGGTCGTCCTGTGATGAACAGGTCGATTCTGTACCTGCAGATGTTTGGATGTGTGGGGCAGGATGTCCCATGCAAAGATGAGATCTGGAGCATGTGGATTTGCTTCCTTTACTTTCTCTTCTCTGTTGCTGCCACTCTCATCATTAAGACATTGGAACTCAACTGTGAAGCAGCTCGATGGACAGCTTTCCTCCATTCTGAATGATCAGTAGCCAGCTTCTCCCAAATCATCAATCTCAATGCTGTCATGCTTCAAGGAGGGCCTTGAGTATCTTAGCCCTGCCTTGGAAAGCTGCCCATGTGGGAGTTGGGACAATGGGTCTCAACCATCCGGACACAATGTCCAATGTTGTAGTTGTGTTTCTTTTTCAGGAGCTTTGCTTGTGGAGATGTCCTCATGCCAGGCAGTAGAGTTTGTTCAGTTGTCCTTCCACTGCGTCAGGAGAATGTGGCCGAGGCATTGCTAGTGGAATTGCTCCATCACCTTCATGTGCCACTGATACACAGTCAGGGAGAGTGACTGGAAAACAAGGACTTCCATTGTCTTCTGGAGCTCTTTGTTAGCATGTTGGACCTCCTCGTCACTAGCAAACATTTTGAGAGAGGGAAGGACTCAATATTTTCCAGGGTCACTCCCTCAATGTAGTGGTGGAACAGTTGGATGACCAGTTGTGGGCTGACATGAGGCTTCTTTTGGCAACTTTCAAGGGCAGGCCCAGTTTCTTGTCAGGAGAATTGAAGAGATTGAGAGCGGTTTACAAACGTGATGCAATGTGAGTGATGATAGTGCAGTCACCTACAATCTGTAGATGATGCATATTGTTAAGAACCAGACCAAACCCCCTCAAAATATATTAAGAAGATAGCCTAGACCCTAACTTTCTCCCAATTTAAAGGTAAGTGCCAGGCGTTGAATTCTGGATGCAATTTGATTGGTCAAACTACCAATCTTAAGCAAAACACATTTTATTCATACACTGTAGTTAAAATACAATAAAAGAGAAGAAATTGGAATAAGTTAACCCATTGGAAAACTTAACAGAATAATGGATTATTTAATGACTAAACTTGCAATGTAGTAACATCCCATAAACACACCCTTGGCAAAGGCAAATTCAGTAAATCAGATTGTCTCACAGGCACAAAAACAGAAGTTGCTGGAAAAGCTCAGCAGGTCTGGCAGCATCCATGAAGGAAAAAATCAGAATTAACGTTTCGGGTCCACTGACCCTTCCTCAGAACTGACTGTAGCTGGGAAAATGCATACAAACTGACATTTTCCCAGCTACTGTCAGTTCTGAGGAAAAGTCACCGGACTTGAAATGTTAACTGACTTTTTCTTCACAGATGTTGCCAGACCTGCTGAGCTTTTCCAGCAACTTCTGTTTTTGTGCCTAATTTACAGCATCCCCAGTTCTTTTGGTTTTTATTTAGTATTTGTCTCACAGGCAATTCTCCAGTCCACGAGGAACAAAATATTAAGAGAAAACTCAGAGAGAGAGAGAGAGAGAGTAGCAGGGACAGATGTATTAGAACATAGAACATAGAACAGTACAGCACAGTACAGGCCCTTCAGCCCACAATGTTGTGCCGACCTATTATCCACTAAGATCAATCTACCCTGCATACCCTACATTTTACTCTCCTCCATGTGCCTATCCAAGAGTTGCTTAAAATTCTCTAAAGTTTCTAACTCCATTACTACTGCCGGCAGCACATTCCACACACCCACCACTCTCTGTGTGAAGAACCTACCTCTGACATCTCCCCTATTCCTTCCTCCAATCACCTTAAAATTATGCCCCCTCGTAATAGTAATTTCCGCCCTGGGAAAAAGTGTCTGGCTATCTATTCTATCTATGCCCCTCATCATCTTGTAAACCTCTATCAAGTCAGCTCTCATCCTCCTTCACTCCAATGAGAAGTTGCAGCTTCCAAATCCAGCTTTGAGATCCCCAGCAACAACTGCTATTGAAAAAGTAAAACTAAAAATCCTGGTTCTATGGGAGCTTGACCCCACCCATTCAGGCTGCTTCTATTGTTCCAACTTAAACAAAAATAGCCAAGGTCTCATAGCTGTTTATTGCCCTGAGCATGCTACACAACACCTCTGTTTCAACCTTTCTTCATAAAAAAAGACCAAAGTATCAGTAAAATATTTATGGATGTTTGGTCTAATTTTGGAAAAAAGGCGACTTGGGTTGCATTATTTCATCTCAGCAGTGTTTCATACTGACACAAGAGGAATAGTTGTATTCTGAAATGAATTGCTGCTATCAGGTTGATTGAAATGAGAATGGATCCCATCACCAGGGCTGACAAGGGAGGGGGTACGGCTGGGGTTGAAGATGACGCTAATTGTTGGGCTCTGTGACTTTGGTGGGGATGGGGCTGCCTACACACAGTCACCAATATTCCACTCCTATCTGTCCACCTCGGGGGTAGTAAGTGAAAATACTCCAGGATGGAGGATGAATGCGGCCCCCAAGGCACCAGGAAAATTCAATACAGAGGCTGCCAACCAGAGGAAAGTGACCCTGGATGTGGAAAACAGATATGTTCAATGCTGTTGCTCTAATCAGCATTGGCTATCAGTAACCCTGGCAGCAGCAGGTGAAAGGGCAGGGGCAGCCTGTGAAAGGGGAAGGCAGGGACAAGGCTAAGGGGCTGTGCTGAGCTTGTTGTCAGCCTAGTCCGGGGAGGGGTTTGGTGGGGGATGTTACAATGGCCGGGGAGAGGAGGGTGGAGTGCTAGAGCATTTGCAGGGTGGAAAGAAGGGGAATTTTGGGGAGGGGAAGAAAGAGGAGGGGACACATGTGGGTGAAGAGAGAAGAAGGAGGTTTCAAGGGGGTGAAGAGGGAAAAGAAAGGGGCTTTGAGTTGAGAAGCAGTAAGTCTGGGCAATGCGAGGGGAGGAGGAGGAAAGAATAGGGCTGTGAAGGGGGTAAGGAGTGTAATAATAGGGCTGTGGGGGCAGAATGGGACTGTTGGGGGGGAAATGGGGCTATGCGGTGGGGGGAGAATGGCTGTGAGGGGGTAAGAATGGGGCTGTGGGAGGGAGAATGGGGCTATGAGGGGGTGAGAGGGGAGAATGGGTCTGTGGGGAGGTTGAGGGGCTTAAGGATGGGGCTATGAAAGGAGGAGAATGTGGCTATGAGGGGGTGTGGGGGTGAGAGGGGAGAATGGGTCTGTGGGGAGGTTGAGGGGGTTAAGGATGGGGCTATGAAAGGAGGAGAATGGGGCTATGAGGGGGTGTGGGGGTGAGAGGGGAGAATGGGTCTGTGGGGAGGTTGAGGGGGTTAAGAATGGGGCCATGAAAGGGGGAGAATGGGGCTGTGAGGGGGTGAGGAAGTCATTTTTGGTCAAATAGAAAAGGGAATTATTGTCAATACTCAAAAGGATCTGGCAGCATTTGTGTAGTGAGAAACAGGGACCCTTCATCAGAATCAGCGACAGCGACAGGCAGCAGTGAAGTGATGGTCCAGGCTGAGGCCTTGCGAGCGGCGGTGAAGCCGGGCATACCCAATGGAGGTCAGCAATGAAGGTGCTGGTGAGCACGTGTGGGTCTTAGCCCAGTGTGGGTGAAAGCATGCCCTGCACAGGGGAGAGCGAGCGCTCTTGGGGAAAGCCCAGCTTGGAGCGTCTGTAGGCCCGTGGCTTAAGATAGGACTGTAACGTTTGACATTTTAACTTTTTTTCTTCATTTTGCAACGTTTATACTAAGAAAACTGCGGTACTGAACTTTTTAAACTTATCTCTTTATTTTTCTATTTCTGTAAGTACGATTTTGTACCAAAGTACTTTGTACCTAAGATGGCACCATGTGTGGCAACATTATATACCTTTCATTGTACTCCTGTACTCGAGTACTTGTGATAATGTGACCTAACTCTAAATCTAATTAGGCAGGCTGTGGATCTGTGGCTCTGTTTCTCTCTCCACTGACGGTCCCTGGCCTATTTTCAGAATTTCAGTTTGCATTTCAGATTTCTCAGTACTTTGCTCCCTCTGATATGCTCAATTCAGGGTGTTCCTAAAAATGGACTGTTTTAATTTACGTATTTATCGTTCAATGCAAAGTGTAGTTTTTCTGGTAAAGTCTATGTGTGTGAATAAAAAAGTGTAATATTGCAGGCAAGTTGGTTGGTGCTAATTTACTGAAATCCTGTCATTTTTAAACTTGAACGGATGTGACAAAAGAACGTCACTGTTAGTTCAAGATATTCTGATTTGTGCATAAGATTATTTGTGGAACTTTTGAGATTCAAGTCTGTTGAGTGTTGCTGTCTGAATATTCAGCATAGTGTGAGAAAAAGCGATAGCAAGAACACCAGTAGAAAACCAGTATTTGTACAGGAATACACCAGTAGAACTCACAAGTAGTAGTCAGGGTGGTACCAGGAAAAATGGTGGTGGTCCCTGTAATAATGGTCATGGCACCAGTATTGCTGGTTTTGACAATATTGCAGATATCCTTGTCCAAATGGATTATTTTTCATTTTTTTTACTGTATGGGTTGAATGTGCAGAACTAAAATTAGAAAAGCACATTGGTAGGGAGGTGTTTGTGTGGGTGAAGGCACTGACGGCAAGAATGTTTCTTATGGTAATAGCCTGACAATTATTAAAGATTTTGAATGCTATTTTGTCTGGTATTACATTGTTGTTGTACCAGTGCTGCTTGCATCCCATGAGGTAACCTCATCAGAAATCTGGGTTTTGTACAGGTAGCATTCTCGCCTCGGAGTCAGAATATTGTGGGTTCAACACCCCATGCTGGACATTTGGGCAGTAATATCTAGGCCAGTACTCCAGTGAGGGCGTGTTGCACAGATTCTCAAGGGAAAATGTTAAACTGACACCCTGTGTTTTCCCTTCTGTGGTTGATGCATTGGAAAAATCAGCTCGCTTACGCATACCACAAAGAGAATGAAGAACAGGAGAAGTTGGCCAAATGTCCTGGTTAATTTTTAATCCCTCACCCAACTTGCAAAGAAAATAGTAATCTAGAAATTGGTTTGCATGGTGCTGCCTCAGCTTCTGGTGGGCCAGTGGTGAGTTAGTGGGAGAGATGGGTCAACCGTGAGAGCCAAGAGTGGGCGAGTGCATTTCGACACTATAGCACCTACTGTCTCCATTTGCAGGTTAAGTCGCTTCTTTTTAGAAGAAAAAGATATCTTTCTTAGTGTTGGTCTCCTGGAGCAATAACTTTGAAGGAGTGGTTTAGAGGAGGATGTTTTCTCAAATACAAGCCACTGTATTGCATAGGGTCCCTCAAACAGGCTGTGGATGTCAGTCTCTCTGTTTTCATCACACCCCCTGGGCTCTGCATTATCAGCCTTTTCCATCATAGTGGGTGGTCTACTTTGCCATGTTGTACAGTCACCACGTAAAATCTAAGATGCCTATTCTACACCTGAAAAGTCTTTGTGCTGCCACTTCCTTTCTAGGACATTCCTGCATCACTTAATTCATTGCTGTTTGTCGGAGCTTGCTGTGTGTAAATTGGCCAATATGTTTCCCTCATCAGAACAGTAACTGCACTCCAAAAACCTCTCCATCACTGGAAAGTGGTTTGAGACATTGTGAAATCTTTGTCACATTTTCACATTTGTCCCACCATAGAATATTAAAACCAGTCCTGGCCTTTTAGGAAGGACATTAAAGCCTTGGTGGAAGTGCGGAGGAATTTACCAGTGGCTTCGGTGCTGTGTAATAGAACTGTTGAATATGATGAGAGGTTTTGTTGGCATACAAGGGAGAGATTGCCTTCAGTAGTAGAAAGATTAGTAAACAGTGGATATGATAATTAATTAAAAATAAATAATTGTGTAGGGGAGATTGGAACATCTTCTGTACAGAGTGAGCTGCTACAATCTGGAATGTGATGTTGAGAGCAGATTCACTTGAAAATTACAAACAGCCATTGGATACAAGGTTGAAAAGGTTTTAAAGGGCTCTGAGGAACACAACAAAAGAGCAGGTGGTCTTTTTGAAGAGAGGGTAGTGGCGATGGTAGTGGTCTCACACATCAACTTTTGCTTTTTCTTTATTCACTTGAAGGATGTGGGTATCGCTGGCTGGCTGGCTCTGTATTTATTGCCTGTCCCTTGAGATGGTGATGGTGAGCTGCCTTCTTGAACCAATGCAGCCCATGTGCTGTTGGTGTACCCACAATGCCATTAGGGAGGGAATGTGCAGGGACCTAGACAAGGAGGGAAATGGAGATAAAGTAGAAGGAGGACCATAGTGGGGAGAAAGGCTTAGACAACTTGAGCATGTATTTGAGTAGTCCCCACTTTCTTTTAGGTGGGGACGTCCAATGCTCTGTGTAGAGTTTATGCCCACTCTTGCTGATCATCTTCCCATGGCTTCCTGGATGGAGACACTGGCACTTTTCATCGGCTCCTACAAATACAAGCAGATTCCTGAAGAATCCGTGCAACTATTGTCAATAAACCTGATAATTTGAAGAATGCTGAATCTATAGGAATGACAAGCTCCAGCTCAATACTGTGGCCCAGCAATCGCTGCCCTCAACATTCAAAGGGCAAACATTTAATCCACTTGGACAGCATTTCTCTGGTCATTAGCGAGCAGAAGAGTTAACACTGAAGATAAATGGGCTGATGTAAAGGTGAATACTTGGTGTGAGTGACTGCTGTATGGTGTTAGTTTGTGAAGGGATTGACAAGAGGACTGAAGATACAGACTTCACAGTTAGGGACTGACACCAGCCCTGGTGTGCCTGCGGTTGTAGGTGTTGTTAATATCTGATGGCTTTCGATCTGCCCTGCCTCGGTGATCAATACACTGATGGGCATTTTTTTACCTTCAGCAAATGTGGTATAATGTAATATAATGAACGAGACATGAGTAACATGGTACAGAAAGTTTCAATACACATTTATTACAGGTCCTGGTGTCTACATGTTACAATCACAGGTCTGGTCATTTCTGAGATGAAACAATTCAGTTACAAACTGCAAATGCTTGCACACACCCGAGGCCCCTTTTACCCTCCCCATTATCCCCGCACACACACACACAGCACAGATTCCCCCTCCCCTGCAAATACTTGTGCACAGCCCAAGCAACCCACTCCTGCAAATACCTGCAAACTCCAGGCCCCTCCCCTAAAAATATGTGGGCACAGGCCCAGGCCCACCACTGCAAATACCTGCACTCAGCCCCAGGGGCTCCCTCCGTGCAAATACCTGCAAGCAGCCCCTGCTCCCCGCCCCCCGCCACAAACACCCGCAC
>JAHRHZ010000038.1:28638355-28669357 GCA_024137785.1 Ginglymostoma cirratum
CCCCCCCCCCTACCCCCACAAATATTAGCACAAACCCCAACAACCCCTTGTGGAGACCTTTGGCAAACAGAAGTTGCAAAATTCACTGCACTGACTTCACTATGATAGTTGTTCAACAGCCAGAAATAAAGGGTGGGTAAAATTCTAGACAGACTGTGCTGCCAGCCCCAGATATGCAGGAAATTAAACACTTGTAAATATTGACAGATCCCTTGGTGTTCCCTTGCAGATTACACTTTAAAAATGTGTGGGTTGGATGACTAATTAAACACGAACTATGCACCCATTTGTACTTTGGTGCCATAGTTGGACTTTCGTGAATATTTTCCCTCCAATCTCACCTGGTACTGTGTGACTGATTTACTTGTAATTACCTTGGAGCTGATTATTTCCTTTGTGTGTGCTGCATGCTCCCATAAATTCGATTGTAGGCTTCTTTTACACTCACTTTCTCTAATTTAACTAAGCAGTATTTAAATTAAAGCATCATTCAAGATGAACAGGATAATCTTTGGAATGAATGGATGGATGGCACCCTGCTTTAACACAATCGGGGGTGAAGGGAGATGCAAACAGTAGGTGAAATAGTGTCCTTCATAATAATTTTTTAAAATTCATTAACGGGATGGGGGCATCACTGACTCGACCAGCATTTATTGTCCATCCCAAATTGCCCAGAGGGCAGTTCAAAGTCAAACACATTGCTGAGAGTCTGGAGTCAGACTCCAGGTAAGGAGGGCAGTTTCCTTCCCTAAAGGACATTAGTGAACTGGACGGGCTTTTCCGACCATCAACAATGGAATCATGGTCAACATTAGATTCTTAATTCCAGATTCTTCTTAATTGAATTCAAATTCCACGGTAGGGTTCCAACCTGGGTATCCAGAACACTACCTTGGTCTCTGGATTAACGGTCCAGATTAATTAATCCAGAGATAAAACTACTAGGCCATCGCCTCCAATATTAGCACCAAAGATATCAGAACATTCCTTTTCTGTCTTATTTCCATCAAGACATTAATTTTAAAAAAAAGAGCTTAACCCACACATTAACAAACTGTTGCTATGCTGGATACACAAACCTTGGTGGAAATATTCAGGGGATCTCAATGGATTAGTCGTTAATTATTGAAAATGTGAAAGATACTGCTTCATTCCTTTAATTCTCTATCATCTGTTCAATAATTTTCATCAGCTTACACCTTTTTGTTAAGTTCTTTCATTTATCTCTTTCTTCCCCCCCCCCTCACTTTCTTTCTCTGTCTGTTTTTTTTTCTTTCTAACCTACATAGATGCTTCTATCTACATCTAAACCTGTTCATAAATCATACGTGCCAAAGCTGGCCAAGGGAGATGTTAAGACTAAGTTCGAAGCCATGCAAAAAGCACGGGAGGAAAGGAGCAAGAGGCGATCTGGAGAAGAAAGGAGAAGGAGAAATGAACAGTATAAGAAGGAGAAAGAATGGACAAAGATAAAACAGGAGGTCGCTTAGTTTATAAGTCACATCTGTTTTACTCCTCAGAATGACTGTACCTTGTTGCTCATTTATACTGACGAGGCTGACATCAGATCTGTGGAAATTGTTTAATTGATTCACAATTTAACAGAGGGTGGTGAAGCTTTGGAATTGTCTATCCAAGGGTTTAAACTATATTTTAGACAGAATTCGACATATTTTTATGTTCTTGGGGAATTAAGGAAATCAGGGACTGTGCAGGAAGATGGAGTGAGATAAAAGATCAGCCGTGACTTTAGCGAAAGATAGAGTGGACCTGGAAGGCCAGAGGCCCAATCCAGCTCCCCGTTCTGACCTTTACTCAAATCGTGTTACCGTTAACACTAACCATGAGGTAAAAGTCACAAAGGAAACATTCAAATGTGTCCACCCTCAGGTTTGTTCTACCCGATTCTTCCCCAATTCTCTCTTCGGTCCAATGTCAGCTTCGGTCCTCAAAATCACCTGACCCCTTACATTGGGTTATTGTTTTGTAATAGAGTTCATAGGTCCTTGGTGCTGCTGCTGGATGTAAGTGGATTTAAGGTTGCAAAAAAAAAAACATGCTGAACATCTTTTTCCCTTGATTTATTTCAGCTAAGGGAACTACTTGCTTCAGATGACGAAGATGAGAACAAATCAAACGAACTGAAGAAGGCGTACGTCCCTAAAATGACAGGTAGCAGCAACTGAAATTGAATTCGCCCAAACTTTCAGTGTTCCCGTCAGGCGTCAGAACTTGGGGACAAAAAGAAATGAGCGTATGCCTTCCTGTATCCACAGGGACAGTCAAAGGCAAGTTTGAGGAAATGGAAAAGGTAAGGCAAGAAGAGGAGAAGAAAAGAATGGAGGAGGAGCGGCAGAGAAGGATTCATCAGGACATCCTGGAGAAGAGGAAGTTACAACGCGAACTGGCAAGAAAGGCTGCAGAGGTACTAAGGCGTTTCCCAATTCATTTTTAAAAAAAATTACATTAAAGTTTGATTCATAGGAACGCTGACCTGGAATCCACTTTGCACAAGATTATTGGAATCCTCTTCCTATTTCCTTCATTAGAACAACACTTAAATATTCAAATGATGTATTTATGTTTTGAAACACATAGCTCAGTTTGAACAAGTGGGGGAACAAATTCAGTCTTCGAACATAGAAGCAGGAGGAGCCCATTCAGCCCTCAAGCTTGTCCTGCCATTCCATAATGGATCCGCTTGCTCACACCAATGGGAAATGTAGGGTTACGGGTGTAGGGTGGGGCAGGTGGGTTTGTGTGGTATGCTCTTTGGAGGGTCAGTGTAGACTCAATGGGCTGAATGGCCTGCTTCCACACTGTAGGGATCCTATGATTATTGCTGGCTGCACATAATATGAAGCTGATATTGTTTTGGAATAAAAATAATAGTTCTACTTTGTTTAATATTTCATTTCTCTGACCAGATAGACAGTTTCATTAAAATTGTACCATTAATTTGTTTTTGTAAACATTTCTTACTATAGTTATGACAGATATTGCTGCAAATGTACATGCATCTTGCTGTTAGAAAATGCAGCTTTCAATAGTGTCACAGCTGGCTTAATTTGTACCCTTAAATCTGCATTCGTGCCCACTCCTAATAGCCTTTCACCTCCATAATTAATAAGAAACTATCCATTGCTGCCTTAAATATATTCATGAACCCTGCTTCCAGCAGAAAGAGAATCTGTCCGATTTTTTTTCTATTTTCTTGGGGCCGACCTGTATGTATCTTATATTCCATTTACCCATTTTGATTCCATTCCCCATTAAAAGCCTTGCGAAGCTAAAGTCTGTCAGTCTCAGTTTTTTTGAACCCTCTTGTGAAGATCCAGCCTCAGTACAATAGCTTTCTAAGGGGCTGAATGGCCTATTCCTGCTCCTAGTTCTTACGTCCTTTTTTGACTTCAGCTCCCGACCTGTACCCCCACATATTTTCAGCACCATCGTACTCTTGTATCCTTTCAATAATACAGTCAGTAGAATGAGTTCTCTAGTGCAGTCCAGCCAAAGATCAATACGAAACAATTATATAACCTCTTCTTTCCAAATCTATCCCTCGAGGAAAAAAAATTACATCTCAATCGCATCTCATCCTAAGAAAGGATGGTGTGGCTGACAGTTCAGCACCTTCTCAGTTGTGCACTAATTTGCCAACTTAAATTTGCTTAGGTTTCTGGACTGGCGCGTAGAACCCCTGACCTCATGACAGAGTTAAGAGTGTTACGCACTGACCATAGGGAAGAGGGCCGGCAAAGCTCAACAAAGAGGGGTTAGACAGAAAATGGGCAGCTGTATTTTTGAAAAAGTACATGGAAAGCAGAAAAATGGAAGATGACAAGAATACTGAAGTAGACAAAGCTGGAGCTGATGCTGAGGAGGAATTCGCTCCTTCGTTTTTAACCTCATTTCAGTTGGTTGCAATAATTGTCTTTCATTTTATTTTGAACGTGTGGCTGTCACACTTCAGTTAAAACGTTGCTCATGAGAAAATGAAGCAGCCAATCATTCTGCCAATCTGATCCACTTGCTTCTCCTCCCTCTATGCCATCAGCACAAAATACACAGTTTTCCACCACCTTTTAATTCTGAAGAAGTCATTATTCCACTCAAAGTCTTGACTCTGTTTTCTCTCTCTCTCTCTGTTGAGATTCTTGAGCATTTTTCTTCTTATTTGAGACAATTACCTGGAATGAAAGGAGAATTTGAGAATTTGACGATTTGAGTGAAACAAGGAAGAATTTCATTACCCACTAACTCGTGGAAAAATAATAAAAATTGACATTGGAAACTCACACACATACAAACACAGGTAATAAATTTAAAAGGGAGGACACCTGGTACAGACAGGAAGAAATATGGCTATATCAATTATAACTCCAGAGTATTTGAGGTGCTAGATTTTAAACATGAAGCCATAATTAATTAATTGTTGACTTGAATCCGTATTATGAGCAGATTGTGAAGTTATCTTGAGATTTTAGTCAATGGTTGTTTACCAAGGTCGCTGTATTCATTGGGTGCTGTTTTTCAAAGGCGCAGGTAGAGGAGAGAGAGTTCCAGTTCCTCTCACAAATTAATTTTCCTTCTCTCTGCTGTGCAAAAGCAGCTGCTGAAAATTAGTTCAGTGCATATTCAAGGGTCTAGCTCCATTGCCTTTCCAAGATGGTTAACTTAGCAGGTGAGCCCTTCAACTCCCAATATATGCAATAATCATCATACCTGTGAATTAAACAGGAGATGTGAATTTCTTGATGCTCAGTTTCCTGACTGAACTCAAGCTTAAACAAATTAGAAACGCAGTCTTCAACATTAGATATGATTTCATAATTGAACAACATTTGCTGGATGATCCTGAGCGTATGAAGAATTATAGCAACCCATGTCATAACAGGACCAGGTGTGGAGTGGGTAAAAAAAAACATAGAAGGATGGAATCAGGCTCAAACTTTATCGAACCCAACCTCCTCCCCCATCATGTCCCATGCCGTCCCCAACTTCGTCTTCAGCAGAAGCACCCCTGCTTCCTAGCTGCTATCAGTTCTAATGACAAGTAACTGGACTCAAAATGTTAACTCTGCTTTCTTCCTAAAGATATTTGGCTCAATTCCAGCCTCGGGCAACCGTCAGTGTGGAGTTTGCACATTCTCCCCGTGTCTGCGTGGGGTTTCCTCCAGGTGCTCTGGTTTCCTCCTACAAAGAAGTGCAGGTTAGGTGGATTGGCCATGGGAAATGCAGGGTTGTAGGGACAGGGTGGAGTGTTGTGGGCTCTGGGTAAAATGCTTTTCAAAGGTCGATGTGGTCTTGATGGGCCGAATGGCCTGCTTCTGCATGGTAGGGATTCTATGGTATTACAGAACCCTGCAGTACAGAGGGATCTGGGTGACCTGGCAGACGAATCACTAAACATTAATCTAGAGATACAGCAAGTGATTAGGAAGGCAGGTGGTTCTTTATTGCAAGGGGAGTGGAATATAAAAGTAGGGAAGTTTTGCTACAGCTGTAGCAAGCCTTGGTATGTCGTTGAGGACACTTGACAACCTACATGCTGAAAGGAAGCTTCCCCTTGTGGGAGAGCTTCGGGCAAGGGGACACCATTTAAAAACAAGGGGCTTCCCATTTTAGAGAGAAATGAAGAGAAGTTCAGTGTATGTGGAAATTGCTTCCTTATAAAAGGTTATTTGTGGGGGGGGGTAGGAACAGGAAAATGGAATTGAGGTTACATTCAGGTCAGCTGTGATCTTACTGAATGGCAGAGCAAGCTCGATAGGCCAGATCACCTACTCCTGCTCTTAATTCTTCTCTCAAGATGTTTATTAGGATTCATAGATGTCCAGCCCTCATTTTGCTTTCCAAACAACATCAGGGTGCCATACACTACCTTACAAGCAACAAAGAACAGGTGTAGTCACTGTTGTATTGGAGAAGTTAGTGTAGGAATTTTAACTGAGGAAACTCCCACATGCACCAATATTATAATGAACAAATAATCTGTTTTACTTTTGCACAAAGAGTAAATGTTAGTCAGGACACTAGAGAGAGCATTCTTGTGGTTCCCCCCTAAGATGGAGAGTGATGGCAATGTTAATAAAGTAACTGCATTGGTTAATCCAGAGAGTCAGATAATGATAATGGAGACCTGGATTCAAATCCTGCTATGGCAGATGGTAGAATTTGAATTCAATAAAAACTGGAATTAAGAGTCAAGATGGCCATGAGTCTACTGCTGCTTGTCCAGAATACTGCATCTGGTTCACTAATGCCCTTTAGGGAAGGAACCTGTCATCCTTACCTGACCTGGCCTACATGTGACTCCAGCCCCACAGCAATGTGGCTGACTCTTAGCCAGCAATGCCCTCGTCCCATGAATGAATGAAAAAAAAGCTACAGCTGGCATTTGTGAGGGGAAAGGGGTACAAGCAATCAGAATGAGAAAATGATAGCTAATTTGCAATAGGAAACTTTCCCACTATGCCCATAAATATTGCTGTTACTTGGGATGATATATGGCAAGATTATATACATGTGCCAGGCAATGACCATCTCCAGCAAAGGAGAATCTAACCACCTTCACTTGCTGTTCAATAGCTTTACTATCACTGAATCCCTCAACATCCTGAATGTTATCATGGACCAGAAACCGAACTGGACTAGTCATCTAAATACTGTGGCTACAAGATCAGGTCAGAGGCAGAGAATTATGTAACATGGAACTTACCTGTGGACTCCCCAGACCCTATCCACCATCTACAAGGCACAAGTCAGGAGTGTGATGGAATATGCCCCACTTGCCTGGGTGGGTGCAGCTCCAACAACACTCAAGAAGCTTGACACCATCCAGGACAAAGCAGCCTGCTTGACTGGCACCACAAATATTCACTCCCTCCACCACCGACGCTCAAGAGCAGCAGGGTCTACTGCCTACAAGATGGACTGCAGAAATTCACCAAAGATCCTTAGTACAAGCATGTAGTAGGACAAGGGCAGCAGATACAGGGGAACACCATTCCCTGCAAGTTCCCCATCAAATCACTCACCATCCCTCTTGGAAATATACTGCCGTTTCTTCACTGTTGCTGTCCCAGTGACCCCTTTCCTAAGAGCAGAGTGGGTGGACTGGTTAGGCCTGCAGCTCATCACCATCATTTCCAGTACAGTTAGGAATGGGAAATAAATGCTGGCCTAGCCAGTGATGTCCACATCCTGTGAATGGATAAGAAAAAAGTACAAGGTGACCTGAGAGAAAGGTCTTTCGTGCAAGATTTACCTCAATCATATCGTTTATTTTCTGCATTGTTGTTCCTTGATTGTAGGTATATTTTGCCATTTAAATGCTCCCGGCTGGGACATGCTTGGTTACTTCAATTTGAAAAGTTGAAACGTTGTGACTAATGCATCCCATCTGGAATCTTTTATTTCGAACTGCTTAATCTCTAAAACAGATTAGCATGCCTCAGAAATAAGGCAAAAAAATGTCCTGAATGAAGCAGAGCGATGCAAGGTTAAAATTAAAGGCCTTTATTTCAGAGAAGCACAGATTACTTTCAGCAAAGACACCAGCTACTTGGCTTACAAGGTGTAGCCAACATGACTAGCTTCTCCAATCCCACTTGTTTCCCAAATGCTCCAACAACTCATCATTTTTAAGCAATTGTCTAACTGCCTTGTGAAGAGCTGTTGTAGCTATGTGATAGAATCCCTACCTCTGAGTGAGACAGCCTGGGCTCAAGTCCCATTTAACCTGGACGAGAGTCATAACGCTCTCATCAGGCCAGTTAAAATTCTGTAAAGCCCAATGGTGCCCTTTTGGCTCGTGTAGCACAGTGGCAGTGCCCCTATCTATCTCTAAGCTAGGAGGCCTGTGTTCCAGTTCCACTGCTCCAGAGGTGCATAATAACACCTCTGAACAGGTTGATTTGAAAATACAACAAATTCCCTTTTTTAGGAGAATTTGCAGGCACTGCCTCAACAATGGTTTGTGGTGGAGAATTCCACATTCTAATCCTGACCTGCCCAAAGAGGGTTTGCATCTTTCCAATTCTGACTGTGACATTAGTGTTCTCTATCTGGCTTGGCCAACAGCAATGATTGAATCATAGAATCCCTACAGGTCAGACAGAGGTCATTCAGCCCATCATATCTGCACTGACCCTCTGAAGAGCACCCCACCCTATCTCTGGGACCCCTTGCTTACCATGGCTAATCCACCAAGCCTGCACATCCCTGGACACTATGGGCAATTTAGCATGGCCAATCCACCTTAACCTGCACACCTTCGGACTGTGGGAGGAAACTGGAGCACCCGGAGAAAACCCACGTGGACACAGGGAGAATGTGCAAGCTCCATACAGTCACTCAAGGCTGGAATCAAACCTGGGTCACTGGAGCTGAGAAGCAGCAGTGCTAACCACTGAGCCAGCCTGGTTGAGTGATGATTTACCATCATGGATCTGATGACGACCTCCATTGGCTCATTCTACAGTCTTCCCATTCTCCTGTCAGGACCTACAGGTTCTAAAGTCTCTTCCTTCTCCATTCTACCGTGGAATGGAGTGTCACTGGCTAGGCCAGCATTTATTGTGCGTCCTGAATTGCACCAGAGAAGTGAGTAGTGAACCTCCATTTTGAACTGCTGCTGTGCTTGGGATGTGTCTTATTCCTACCCTACTCTACTCTGCTTTACTCTACCCTATCCTGCTGTACTGTACTCCTGTCTATTATTATACTCTACTATACTCTAATGAGGCAACATTCAACCAGAAAGCCTGCATCTGTCTTGTCCCCCAAATTTGGACTCCTAAACTCCTCAACCACACTTCCCTCTTTCAAAATCTACCCCCTTGACTTTGCCTTCTGTTACCACCTTGGCACCATTACATGTCTATGTGAGGAACTTAAACAGTCTTGTAGCGAACTGGATGCTGTTCACTCAGACAAAGGGAAGCATCGAGCAGCTGAAAGCCTTCAAGTTTGCCATGAATTGTTTCATTATTTTCTTTAAAAGCAGAAAGTCTGATTTCTGCCTGACCCTGTTCCCAGTTTCATCACCAGCCACTAGCCCATCCTCTATCAAAGGTATTGACTTCAGCTCAGGGGAAAATTAGTAGGGACCAGCACCTCACACACACCTTTGGACTGTGAGAGGAAACCAGAGCACCTGGAAACGCACACGCAGAGATGGGGAGAATGTCTGTGTGGAGCGTGCATAGTCACCCGCGGATGGAATCAAACCCAGGTCCCTGGCGCTGTGAGGCAGCAGTGCTAACCACTGTGCCACCGTACCACCTGGGACTCAGCCTTCACCTGTGAGATCAGCTACGGAGAATCCCAACTTTGGCTCAAAGTTAAAAAAATCACACAATACCAGGTTATTAGTCCAACAGGTTTATTTGAAATCACAAGTTTTCAAAGCATAGCCCCTTCATCAGGTGAAGTGAGGGAAGAGTGCACAGAACACAGAATTTATAGGCAGAGGGATCAAGGATAGAGAGAGAGATCAAAAGGTCTGACAAATGCTGTGAGTGGAGTGTCAAATAATCAGTCTCTACAGGTGATCAAAAGTGTCAGACTTTACTCACGCCATCCAACACTTTTAATCCATCCCATCCAACACCGGCACCTCCACATCAGGTCAACCTTGGCTCAGTTCAGCAACATTAGTCAAATCCAGGTAGGAATTTCATTGTGAATGGTAGGGCCTTAAGGAGAGTAGTGGAACAGAGGGACCTTGGAGCTCAGGTGCACAGTTCTCTGAAAGTGGAGTCGCAGGTAGACAGGGCAGTGAAGACAACTTTTGGCACACTGGCCTTCATCAGTCAGGGTGTTGAGTATAGAAGTTGGGAAGTTATGTTGCAGTTGTACAGGACGTTGGTGAGGCTGCACTTGGAGTATTGTGTTCAGTTTTGGTCACCTTGCCATAGGAAGGATGTTATTAAACTGGAAAGAGTGCAGAAGAAATTTACAAGAACGTTGCCAAGACTCAAGAGACTGAGTTATAGGGAGAGGTTGGACAAGCTAAGACTTTTCTCTTTAGAGCATAGGAGACTGAGGGGGAATCTTGTAGAAGTGTATAAGATCATGAGAGGCATGGATAGGGTGAATGTATTCAGTCTTTTTCCCAGGGTTGGGGAATCAAGGACTAGAGGGCATCAGTTTAAGGTAAGAGGGGAAAGAATACATGGGAACTTGAGGGGCAACTTTTTTACACAAAGGGTGGTACACATATGGAATGAACTGCCAGTAATTGAGATGGGTACATTAACAACATTAAAAAGGCATTTGGATATAATGAATATTCAAATACAAGGATAGGAAAGTTTAGAAAGATATGGGACAAGTGCGGGAAGATGGGCTTCACGTGGGTGGACATTTTGGTCGACACAGACCTGTTGGGGCCAAAGCAGCTATCTCTGTGCTGTAGGACTATGACTCAAAAAACACTCATGTCACCTCAGCAATGGCAGGCTCAAGCCCCACTGCAAGAAATGAAAGAGTCCTTTGGCACAGATGACAGGGAGCTTGACTAACATTTCCCCCGGGCCAACTCTGCTAAATACAAACAAGCTGGTTGTTTGTCACATTGCTGTTTGTGGAATCTTGCTGCATAAAAATTGGCTGTTTACACAGCATCTTCCCAACCCATGATCACTACCACTGAGAAGCACAACAGCAACAAATCCATGGAAACACCACTACGTTCTCCTTCAGGCCACACACCATCCTGACTTTGGAGCTATGTCCCTGTTTCTTCACACTGTTGGTGGGTCAAAAACCTGAAACTCACTTCTTGACATCATTGTGGGTTATCCATACCCCAAGGATAGCAGAGGTTCAAAATGGAAGCTCACTACTCCCTTCTCCTGAGTAGCACGGTGGCTCAGTGGTTAGCAGTGCTGCCTCACGGTGCCAGGGACCTGGGTTTGATTCCACACTCGGGTAACTGTGTGAAGTTTGCGCATTCTCCCTGTGTCTGCACTGGTTTCCTCCCACCGTCCACAGAGGTGCAGGCTAGGTGGATTAGACATGGGAAATGCAGGGTACAGGGATGGGTCTGGGTGGGATGCTTTTCAGAGGGTCAGAGTGGACACAATGGGCCAAATGCCTGGTCCTACCCTGTAGGGAATCTGATTCTCTGGTGTTATGACAGATGCACAATAAATGCTGGCCCAGCCAACAACATGATAGAATGAAGAAGAAAGAGACTTGAGAACCTGTAGTTCCTGTCAGGAGAGTGTGAGGGCTGTAGAATGAACTGATGGAGGTCATCGTCAGATCCATGATGGTAAATCATCAAAGCAATCATTTCTGTTGAAATGACAATGAGAGCACACTAATTTAAGGAAGTCACAACAAGAATTGGAAAGTTACAAACGCTTGTGCAGGTCAGGATTAGAATGTGGAAATCTCTGCCACAAAACTACTGTTGAAGCAGAGCCTCCAAATTCTCCTAAAAAGGAGTCTGATATATTTTCAAATTAACCTGTTTCGAGATGTTATTATACACTGCAGGGCAAGGCAAGGGCAATAGGAGTATGTTGGTAGTAACATCACTGGGCTAGTAATCCCAATAGTCCTAATATCTGGGCACACAGGTTCAAACCCCACCACAGTGGCTGATGAAATTTTAAATTCAGTTAACTATCCTGGAACTATATGGCTAGTGTCATTAATGGTGACCAAGACAACTATCATCAATGATTGTAAAACCTCATCTGGCTCAGATCCTTTAAGGAAAGAACATCTGTCATTCTTACTTGCTCTGGCCTATGTGTAACTCCAGCAATGTGGTTGACCCTCAAGCTTTCTCTCTAGTAGGCCTGGCAAGCCATCTTTTAAAGAGAATTTAGGAATGAGCAACAAATGCTGGGGGACACTCGCATCCCATGGAAGAATTTTGTTTTTATTATTCACTCGCAGGATGAGGGCATCGTTGGCTAAGCAGCATTTGTTGCCCAGAGGTCAGTTAAGAGTCAACCACATTGTTGTGGGTCTGGAATCACATGTAGGGCCAGACCAGGTAAGGATGGCAGTTTCCTTCCCTAAAGGGCATTAGTGAACCAGATGGGATTTTCCCAACAATCAACAATGGATTTACGGTCATCATTAGGCTGTTAGGTCCAGATATTTATTGAGTTCAAAGTCTTCCATCTGCTGTGGTGGGATTCGAACCTAGGTCCCCAGAACATTACCCAGGTTAACAGTCCAGTGATAATACCAGTAAGCGAACAGCTCCTCTTTCATAAACCCCAAGAATAAAAGGAGGGGGTCAGGAAGCAGCCTGACGTCATCTTGGGGTTTACGGAGATTGCAAACGTTAGAGCATCAAGGTCATACAGCGGTTTGTTGTGAGGATATGGTAGAGGATGTGTTGACTGAATGGCTCTAATGATAACAGGGATGAGGAAAAAGAAGTTGGTTTGGGTGAAAACCGAATAAAAACCGAAAGAACAGCGGATGCTGTAAATCAGGAACAAAAACAGAAGCTGCTGGATGCCTAGAAGAGTCACTGGACCCAAAACGTTAACTCTGATTTCTTCTTCACAGATGCTGCCAGACCTGCTGAGCTTTTCCAGCAATTTCTGTTTTTGTTTTTGGTTTGGGTGAATCTTGACTTTCCATCATTCGGGGATAAAGACTTACTTTCTCATTGGTGACAGGAGGTAGGGCCCCATGAAGATGGATCTCGATAGCAGGAGCATGGCGGGGGGAACAGACCCAGAGATATTGTTGCTGGGCAGTTTGAGAATGGGAATCAGAGAATAAACACTTCAGGGATCACTAAGCACTCAGAATTGGCAACGTGAATCTGGTCTCGCCCCCAAACCACTGCAGATGTTTAAGAAATGTTGGTTTCAAAGTTAATACAAGCACTGTTCTTCCACCAAAGGAAAAGGATGAGGAGACAGCGAGCCCAGCTGTCTGCAAGAGTGAAATCCGCCCTGGGAAGTTAAAACTCAGCTTTGAAGAAATAGAAAGGCGAAGACAGGATGAGGAAAAGAGGAAAGTTGAGGAGGAAGCAAGACGGCGTATTGAGGAAGAAAAGGCAGCCTTTGCTGAAGCACGCAAGGTTGGAACTTAACATTGCGCCTTTCACCTGCTGTTCACTCACTGTACAATGTCATCTTAGGCTTGTGATTTAAGTTAAAACACCAAGCACCTGCCCAATATCTTCAAAATAAATACAGAAAGTGCTGGAGAAATTCAGCAGGTCTGGCAGCATCTGTGGAGAGAGAAACAGAGTCAATGTTTTGCATCCGGTATGACTCTTTTTCAGACCTGCTGAGTTTCTCCAGTATTCACAGTATTTGGTTCAGATTTTCAGCATCTGCAGTATTTTGCTTTCGCTCTCCATTATTAGTCCAGTGACATTGCCATAACACCTTAACTTATCATGTATCCAACTCTTTACAAGTAGCCCTCCAAATCTTTTTGCTTTATTTATTTATATGGATCTTGTGCGCATGCATAATAGCTTTATCTGCCTGTCCTACAACTTCCAAAAGTCACTGCAAATTAGGAATAAGAACTTAATGACACACATTTGAAAATCTGTCAGGCAAAGAACTAAGGACAGCCCAAACGTGGCTGGAAACTAAAGAGGGGCAGGGAATAATTTGGGTGCTGCAAGAATGGCTGTCATTCAGCTGAAAGGCTCAATTTGTTTCCTCTTCTTTGCTTTTTCTAATGCTGTAATCTGTCGGCTTTGTTGAACTCAGTCTTTAGCGGAAGATGAGGAAGATCTACCCAGTCTCAGTATGGCTCAGAAAGACCCAGTGCGACCCGGGAAACTGAAGCTGAGCTTCGAAGAGCTGGAGAGGCAGCGCCAAGAGGAGGAACAGCGCAGAGCAGAGGAAGATGCTCGCAAGCGCCTGGAGGAAGAGAGGAAACAATTTGCCGAAGCTCGGAGAAACATGGTAAGTAGCATTCTGCGAAAAGTACTCGCTGATGGTGGTAAAACAGAAAAAAGACCCACTACCTGCCAAAACATCAATGGCAAGCTGCCTCACCATTGCAGCAGAAAATTTCTGGAAGTTTGTTCGATTGTTTAAACAGAGTTAGGCCAAGCCATTTGGGAAAACCACCCCACCCCCGCTCATCCCAGTGATTCGAACCATCCGTATTGTGTGTCACTGGATGGTTACCAAGCAGGTTTCATTCGTCTTGCTTCTCTTCCCAGAGCCCAAATGATCAATACTTTTGGCAACAAAGCAGGGAAATCTTTCTCTATTCAATGCAACATCCGTCAGGTGTTTGTTGGAACATTCTCCATGTTGAAGTGTAGCTCCAACATGCTTAACACCATCCAACATTCACTCTGTTTACCATTGATGCAAAGTGGCAGCAATGTGTACCAATGACAAGACAGACTGCAGCAACTCACAAAAGCTCCTTTGATAGCACCTTCCAAACCCACCTGGAAAAACAAAGACAGCACATGAATGGGAACACGAGCCCCTGCAAGTTCCCCTTCAAGCCATTCACCATCCTGACTTGGAAATATATCACCATTTCTCCAGTGTCGGTGAGTCAAAATCCTGAAACTCCCTCCCCAACAGTACTGTGGGGGTACCTAAACCAAATGGATGGCAGCAGTTTAAGAGGGCATCTCACCACCACCTCCTAAAGGCCAACTTACAGGGAGTAATGGCCTGGTGGTATTATTGCAAGACTATTAATCCAGAAACTCAGCTAATGTTCTGGGGACCTGAGTTCAAATTACTACCATGGCAGATGTTGGAATTTGAATTCAATAAAGAATCTGGAATTACGAGTCTAATGATGACCATGAATCCATTGTCGATTGTCAGAAAAAGCTATGTGACTCACTAATGTCCTTTAGGGAAGGAAACTGCCATCCTCACCTGGTCTGGCCTACGTGTGACTCCAGACCCACAGCAATGTGGTTCACTTTTAACTGCCCTCTGGGCAATTAGGGATGGGCAATAAATGCTGACCCAGCCAGCAACTCACTTATCCTGTGAGTGAATATAAAAAAAAACAGCCACAATCTCATTGAAATGTGGAGAGGACTTGAAGGGCCGAATGACCTACTCCGGCTCACATTTCTTATGTTCACATGTAAGGTGGACCACACTTGAACTGTGGTCCAGAACAAAAGCAGCTAATGGGCCTCATGGTGTGAATTAAAATAGTGAACAGCATGGGTAAAATAAAACTAGGTTATATCAATCTAGAACCACAGGTTAAGGCGTTTAAATGATTAACTTAGTGTAAGAGAAACAATAAGAAACTCCTTTGTCACAGAGTTTTGCAGACCTGTAAAATCAATCAGATGAATTCCAGTTGTGAAACAGCAGTTCCCCTGTGAGATTGATGGTAAAGTGCCTAATTGGTTGATTGATTTAATGTTGTCACATATACCGAGATTCGGATGAACGTGTTGTTTTGCATGCAATACAGGTAGATCGTACCGTACAAAGTGCATCAGGGTCAATTATCTCCATTCTTGCCGGGACTTGTGGTCAACTCATTGACAGCAAAAGGAATTTTCATTTGTACAGTGCCTTTCATGATCTCAGAACACCTCAAAGCACAACAGGACCAAGTTGCAAAGTAGGGAAAAGTATCAACCAATTTCCATGCAGCAAGCTCCCACAAACAGCATTCAGATAATGAACAGCTGATTCTACAAAATCCCATTTTTAAAGCCGAGGGCTAAGTTGCAATTTGAATTCTTGCTGTTCAAAACGTAAGAGCTGGGTCACATTTATTTTTGTCAGAAGGCACACGACACTAGGTACAGTCCAATAGGTTTATTTGAAATCACAAGCTTTTGAAGCACTGCTTCTTTATCGCTTCACCTGCCAAAGCAGCAGGACTTTGAAAGCTTGTGATTTCAAATTAACCTGTTGGACTATAATCTGGTGTCGTGTGACTTCTGACTTTGTCCACCCCAGTCCAACACCGGCACCTCCACATCATTTATCTTTTTGGAAAGTCTTCTCCTCAGACCCGCTAGGAAATGCTCAAGATTCACAAAGAAGACACAAACTCAGAATCCATTTGAAATGGCCTCGACCCAGGTAATTCTGGGACAAATGGTTACCGCAGTTGTTTGAGATTCTGAGCTGTGCTATTTTAGTGGAGAGTTTACCCCACTTAGTTTTTGGTGACTGAATATTAACATCGCTGTTCAGTCAATGAGTTGGAGAGAGGATGGGGCTTACTCCATCAGTCTATTTGAGAGCAAACAATTTGATTCTCCCCAAACTACAGGAAACAGAACTCATGGCTGAAACTGTAGAAACTCTCCTGATTTAACGTGGAATTGCAGCTTCCACAAAATACAACAGGTGGAGGACAGATACAAACCAAAATGAATGATTCCCTCTAAAAAATTTGCTGACTCACAAAATCAATCAAATGAGTCGCAGTTGCCGAAAAGAACCTCCCCATGTGATCGATGGGAAATTACCCAATTATCTCCATTCTTGTTGGGACTTGTGGTCAACCTATTGGCAACCTCTGTATTAGCATCTCTACCACATGGGGGCAGTGAAAATGCAGACACAGCTCCGTGCTGTAATTTCGAGGTCACACGACATTGGGATGCTCATGAGTTATCTTTCCTCCAATTCTCCCCTGTCTATATGCAACAGACACAATGGGCCTTTTGGAATGTCTTCTCTCTTGTTTCACTCCAGAAAGCGCTGAGGAAGGTGAACATTCAAATTTGGAAGGAAAAGATAAATGGGTGGCGTCCAAAGTGGTCAGCTAGTCCATGGCCACCTGTTTTGGATAGAAAATAGAAAAGGACCAGGCCCTTCAGCCCACCATGACTGTGCCATGATGCCATTCTAAACTCATCCCATCTGCCTGCATATGGTCCATTTCCCTCTATTCTTTGCCTGCTCATGTCTAATGCCTCTTAAATGTTGCTACCATTTCTGCTTCTACCACCTCTCATGACAGCGCATTCCAGGCACTTACTACCCTCCGTGTAAAAAACTTTCCCTCTCTCATTTTAAACAAATGCCCCCTAGTAATTGACATTTCCAATTCTCTCCACCTCTCATAATTTTATATACTTCTTTCAGGTCACCCCTCAGCATCCGATGCTCCAGCGAATATAATCCAAGTTTGTCCAATGTCTCTTTATAGCTAATATACTCCAATCCAGACAACATCCTGGTAAATCTCTTCTTGTGCTATGACTGAAGACCAAAATCACCCCTACTAATCACTTGTGGAGTATTTTAAGTTGTGGCATGCCCTGACCCACAGATAGCAGCAAAGACAATGGACTTAACATTGTTGAACAGAATATTTTCATCATCTGCCACCAATGACAACAGACTCGTCTTATGCACTACAAAAAAACTGATTTACAAGGAATACAAGCAGAACGCTTTCCAAGGCAAGTCATCATAATTAGGGTCAGCTGTGCTGAGATGGAGGTCTGGGCTAATGAGCTATCAAAATCTATGTACCATGGAATGTTTACATGGTATTTAAAAAAAAAACAGAATTTCAAATAAATCAACTCTCAGTAAGGGATATAAAACTTAGGGTGATAATAGGAAAGGACAAAGAACAAGCTAGAGTAAGAATAATTCATTAGGGAAACTCTGACTTCAATGTGTTAAGAATAGATCTAGGGCAGATGAATTGGAATTGAAAGTAGACGGGAAAACTGCACTTGAGCAACAGGCTGCCTTGTATGAGTAGTAGTTTGGCACGGTTAAGGAATATTCCCACAAACAGGAAAACTTGGGCAAACAGATCCACAGCTCCATGGAGATCAAATGAAAAAAAGTGAAGATGAAGAAGAAAAAAGTGCGTTTATGACAGATGCCAGGAAGATAATACAAGTGTGATCCAGACTGAATAGAGAAGGTTCAGAGGATATGTGAAGAGGTAAATAGGGGAAGCAAAGAGACAGTACAAGAGGAGACTGGCAGCTAACATAAAAGTGAATCCAAAAGTCTTCCATGGGGATATAAATAGTCAAAGGGTGATAGCAGTAGTAGTAGATCTGATTGGGAACCAAAACTGTGGATTTCTGCATGGAGGCAAGGATTGTAGCTGAGACATCCAATAAATATGTTGCATCCAATTTTATCAGGGAAGAAAATACTCCCTAGGTCATGGTGAAAGAGGGGGCAGTGCAGACATTTGAAGAGTATAAAATTGGTATGGAAGTAATGGATGGACCGTCCGTACTTAAAGTTGATAAGGCATTGGGCACAGTTAAGAATACTGGAGGATATGAGAGTGGACATTGTGAAAGCATTGGCCATAGTTTTCTAGCCTTCCTTCGACTCTGAGGTGGTTCCTGAGGACTGGAGATATGCAAAACTTACAAAATGGATTTAAAGGTATGCCCACCGACTACAGTCAAGCGTTGGGGAAGTTCAAAGAAATGATTACTAGGATAAAATTAATGGTTGCTTGGGCAAATGTTTAATTAAGAAAAGCCGGCGTAGCCTTGTTAAGGGAAAATCATGTTTAACTGACTTAGATTCATAGAGATATACAGCATGGAAACAAACCCTTTAGTCCAACTCGTCTATGCTGACCAGATATCCTAAACAAATCCATTCCCATTTGCCAGCAATTGGCCCATATCCCTCTAAACCTTTCCTATTCATATACCCCATCCAGATGCCTTTTAAATATTGTAATCCCTCCACCCGTTCCTCTGGCAGCTCATTACACACCACCCTCTGGGTGAAAAAGTTGCCCGTTAGGTCCCTTTCATATCTTTCCTTTCTCACCTTAAGAGTATGCCCTCTAGTATTGGACTCCCCCATCCGTGGAAAAGACCTTATCTATTTACCCTATCCATGTCCTCCATGATTTTATAAACCTCTATAAAGTCACCCCTCAGCTTCTGACACTCCAGGGAACGTAGCACCGGCCTATTCAACCTCTCCCTATAGCTGAAACCCTCCAATCCTGGCAGCATCCTTGTACACATTTTCTGAACCCTTTCAAGTTTCACAACATCCTTACTATGGAAGGGAGACCAGAATTGGACACAGTATTCCAAAAGTGACCTAATCAATGTCCTGTAGAACCGCACCATAACCTCCCAACTCCTATACTCAATACACTGACCAATAAAGACAAGCATACCAAATGGTTTCTTCACTATCCTGTCTACCTGTGACTCCACTTTCAAAAAGCTACGAACCTGCACCCCAAGGTCCCTTTGTTCAGCACCACTCCCCAGGACCTTGCCGTTAAGTGTGTAAGTCCTGCCCTGATTTCTCTTACCGAAATCCAACATCTCACATTTATCTAAATTAAACTCCATCTGCCACTCCTTGGTCCATTGGCCCATCTGATCAAGATACCATTGTATGCCGAGGTAACCTTCTTCACTGTCCGCCACACCTCCAATTTTGATGTCTTCTGAAAACTTACTAACAATACCTCCTATGCTCAAATCCAAATAGTTTATATAAATAATGAAAAGCAGTGGATCCAGCATCGATCCTTCTGGCACACCACCGGTCACAGGCCTCCAGTCTGAAAAGTAACACTCTACCACCACACTTTCTCTTCTACCTTTGAGCCAGTTCTGTATCCAAATGGCTAGTTCTCCCTGTATTCCATGTGATCTAACCTCACTAATCAGTCTACCATGGGGAAACTTGTGGAACGCCTTACTGAAGTCCATATGGATCCTGTCCACCGCTCTGCCCTCATCAGTCCTCTTTGTTACTTCTTCAAAAAGCTAATTTTCTGGAATATTTTAGAGGTAACAGAGAGGGTTGATGAGTACAATGCTATTGATGTAGTGTACAAGGATTTGTACACTAATGTCCTTACCTTGTCTGGCCTACATGTGACTCCAGACCCACAGCAATGTGGCTGACTCTGAACTGCCCTCTGGGCAATAACTCCTGCCTAGCCAGCGACGCCTTCATCCCATGAATGAATTTTTAAAAAAAAACTTGGTACGGTGTCATACAACAGACTTTGGAGCATATTTACAGATTACGGAATAAAAGGGTTAGAAGCAGCATGGATACACAATTTGATGAATAATAGGAAGTCAGGAAGAACAGTTGTTTTCCAACTTATAATGGGATCCCCAGCAAATGATTTTAAGACCCCTGTTCTTCCTAATGTTCCTTAATGATGTAGACTTCGGTGTATAGGCTGAATTTCAAAATTTACAGACAACATGAAGCCCAGATGTATTGTGAATGAACAGCAGGATAATTTTGAACTTCAAAAGGACAAAGATAAATTAATGAAATGGGTGGAGAAGTGGCAGATGAAATTTAATATAAATAACTGTGAAGTGATTAGTTTTGGGACAAAGAACAGATACAATGTAAAATGAAGGGTACAGTTTGAAAGGGGGGCAGGAACAGAGGGACCTGGATGTATATGTGCATAAGTCACAATCAAATCATAAAAACAGGACAGGTTGATAAAGATGTACAGTTACAGAAGACTGGTGTATGATGGATACAAGCAAGATAGCACTGAGTTACAATGCTGCTAGCACAGTTGAGATACATAAACACAGACAGTAAATACCTACATTGCATCTTGGGGCTTTATCAATAGGGGTACAGATTATAAAAGCAAGGACATTTTAAACACTGGATGAGCCTCAACTGGAATATTGTGTCCAGTTCTGGTCACTACAATTTAAAGATGTGAAGGTATTAGAGAAGCTGCATCATAGCTTTTTGCGAATGTTTTCAGGGATGACGAACCTCAATTATGATGATAGATTGAAAACGTTCCAGCAGTAGATTGAGACTATTCAGATGGATTTAGGAAGATCTTCATATGAAGCATAGTACAAATGGGCAACTCTGTTCTGAATACTATTGAGGCTGGGATCAATTGAATATTTCACAACTGAGACAGCTGGTAATAATATTGTGAGTTAGGCAATGCAAGATGGGAGTTAAACCAAGTTAAGATACAGGTCAGTCATAAACTAATTGAACAGTGGAACTGGCTGGTGAGGTTAAGTTGAACAATTGGGTGGATAAAATGAAAAGGTAACATTCTTAATCAAACTGTCACCTTGTGTACTGTTGTCAGAGCATGACAGGAATGGTATTTGTCAAGCGAGATGTCTTCACATTTATAGCTAGTGAAGTCACTGGAACATTTGACTATTTTTTATAATTGCACAATATAACACCTTTGACATTAGTGGTTCCATTTATTGAAGTGATATTTATGGTTGTTGAAAGTTATCCAATCTCCTAATTATTTTTTAAGAGTCCTGACCAGGATAGCAATCAGAAGGATCATGCAAGTTCACACAAGGAGGATTATGGACCTGATGAAGTAAGGCATAATTCATTAAAAAATACAAATACTGTGTAAGCAAGAATGTTAATGTCAACCGGCACCTCCTCTTAGCTTATCACACTTGCATCTAAGGCTCTTGGTTCATACATCACCAAACTTTAAGTTTACCATGTATGTTGGTTATGAATTGGGAACGATGAGAGTCAAGGAGAGACAAGATCCCAAAGGCAAACTGTTGAGGGTGTTAGGTGGGCAAACACTGGCTTTACGAATTATACAGAAACAATGTCCTGGCAAAGATGACTACTCCATCAACTGCACCATATCCAAGACCACATACATCCAACCCCAAACACCTCCTGCCATTTAATCACTGCGGAAAGGTAAAAAACCGTTAGAACTTCTGGCCAGTAAGAGATAAAATATATTGGGAAATTCCTCTTCAATACACACTTCAAATCACATTGACCATTTGTTCATTTTTAATTTTTGTTTAGAAAAAAAAGAGGAATTTTGTAGTTGTATAGTGACAGAAGAGTGGTGTGTGGTGGATACAACCAAGATAGAACTGAGTTACAATGCTGCTAGCACAGTTGAGACACATAAACACAGACAGTAAATACCTACATAGGCTGTCCTCGTGGCTTTGGAACCAAATATTAGTGACAGTACTATCCATGAGTGAGGGGTAATATTTCTCTGCAAAGTGGACCTCCAACATTGTATGGTGAACCCTTAATATAATTTGACAATGTATAATTTAGATGAATGTGAAATGTTGCATTTTGGCAAAGTAAACCAGGGCAGGAGATACACAGTTAATAGTGGGGCATTGGAGAACATTGCTGGACCTAGGGTGCAGGTATATTGTTCCTTGAAAAGTGAGTCACAGGTAGACAGGGTGGTGAAGGCGGCGTTTGGCATGCTTGCCCTCATTGGTCATTTGAGTGTAGGAACTGGGATGTCATGTTGTGGCTGTACAGGATATTAGTGAGGCCACTTTTAGAATACTGCGTACAATTCTGGTTGCCCTTCTGTAGGAAAGATGTTGTTAAACTTGAAAGGGTGCGGAAAAGATTTACAAGAATGTTGCTGAGACTGGAGAGTTTGAGCTATACAGAGAGGCTGAGGCTATTTTCCCTGGAGCGTCAGAAGCTGGGGGATGACTTTATAGAGGTTTTTAGAATCATGAGGCGCATGTATAGGGTGAATAGTCACGGTATTTTCCCTGGAGTAGCGGAGTTTAAAACTAGAGGGCATAGGTTTAAGGTGGAAGGGGAAAGATTTAAAAGGGACCTAAGGGGCAACCTTTTCACACAGAGGTTGGTGTGTGTATGGAACGAGCTGCCAGAAGAAGTGGTGGAGGCTGATACAATTACAATAGTTAAAAAACATCTGGTTGGGTATATGAATAAGAAGGGTTGAGAGGGATATGGGCCAAATGCTGGCAAATGGGACTAGGTCAGATTGGGATGTCTGGTTGGTGCAGATTATTTGTTTCTGTGCTACATGATTCCGTGACTCTACTCCAGTGACTTGACCACTTATCCTCACTAGATGCCAACCAATAGGTTGCCTTTGGGTGAACAGGGAAGTGTTTTCTGTTCTGGTTAATGTATATTACAACTTCTAATGGAGGATAAAGCTTGTCTCGTCCAACCCCCCCACACCTTTCCCACAAAACAGGTATCTGATGAAGAACCAAACGATGCCAGAAGAACGTCTTTGGATGTGAATGATATGCACTGTCCAGGCAAATTGGAAATCAACTTTGAAGAGCTTTTGAAACAAAAGATGGAGGAAGAGAAAAGGCGGACGGAGGAGGAGCGAAGACAGAAACTAGAACAGGAGAAACAAGAATTTGAACAACAGCGACAAGAAATGGGAGAGGTGGGTACAGCAATCCTTGCAGTCAGGTTTATTTTCCATGAAAGTTGGAGCGCTTCTAGCTTCAGCTGTTAGATCATTTGTTAACCCGCTGAGTCAGAAGGTTCTGTATCCAGTCCCATAAACCTGAGCACAAAATCTTGTGCTGACAGGGAGCTGCCCTGTTGGATGTGCAACCTTTCTGATGTTCAACCAAGGTGGTTGTCTGCCCTCTTGTGGACATGATGAATATTGTGCTCTCATTTGAGGGGATCATACTGTTGCAGCTCTCGTGATCCAGAGTCCTGAAGAGATCTCCCAGAGAACATGAGTTCAAATCCACACTAGAAGTTAGAGAATTTGAATTCAGTTTTTCTTTTTTGAAACCTGGGCATAAGAAGCTGGTATCAGATTATACAGACAGTCCCCAGGTAACAAATGGGTTCTGTTCTTCAGTGTGTTTGCAAGTTGATTTGTACAAAAGGCAGAATACAATGCAGATCAATGCAAAATAGCCATTCATACGTACAGGAGATGTTTGTACGTCAGATCGTTAAAATTACAACCGTGTATAAATTATACCCTGTTCCTAAGTCAGACATTCGTAAATTGGGGATGTCCTGATTACTAGCATCCTGAAAGGAAGGACTCCTCTCATCTGGGCTGTCTCTGGCTAAATATCCCAAACAATATGGTTAATTCCTAAACTCTCAAGCCATTCACTTGTGTACAACTGAAGATGAGCAATAATTTCCAGCCTTTCAACAATCTCCACAAACAGAGAAAAGCAATTGGTCATAACAGAACTGCCCGTCCTCCCAAGAGGTGGGGTGAAGGTGAAATCGAAGCTTTTAGTCATGTATACGTTCCTCCCTGCCCCCAGTTTCCAATTCTCTGCTCTCCTTTCAGGATGAAATCAATGAGAGCTCTGGAGTTGTAAGTACAGAGTATGAAGAGCTGATGAGGCTAAAAAGAACAGGTTCCATTCAAGCCAAAAACTTAAAATCAAAGTTTGAAAAGATTGGCAAGCTATCAGAGGAGGAAATACAGAAGAAGATCGATGATGAAAGAGCCAAGAGGAGAGCAGAGGACCTGGAGATAAAGGAAAGAGAATCTGAACGATTCAGAGAGGTAAGTTTTCTTACTCTCAAGAAAATTGGTTGACTTGATTGGAAGAACATTGAGCATAAAATTTGAGGGATAATTCTATTCTGCTTGGCCTTTCTCAACACACAGAGGCCAACATTCCTGCATCTGGATCAAGAAACAGTGGGCTCAGGAACTAAACTCTCAAATTGGGTTGGAATGCAATTGTGTTGGAAGCAGTGTTGCATCCCAGGGAGTAGTCTCATCCTAAAACAGAATGTTGAACAAGTGAGATTTCATCTGTATGTTCCCATAAAGAGATCCCAGGGCAGTACATGAGGATCCCTTGAATGTCCAAGCCGACATCCCTTTCTCAGGTAACATCACTGAAATCAAGCCAAATGGCCATGGCTTTTTGAGGGTACTGAATATCACTCAAATCTTTTCTTTATTCTTTTCATTGGTTGCATCCATCACCGGCCATGTCAGCATTTGTTGCTCAATCCTTATTGGCTCTTGAACTCAGTGGATCTCTCAATCATCTCAGAGGGCATTTAAGAGTCAAACACACTTGCAGTGATTGGAACCAAGGCTAGGTTGATGTCATTGACTATGAGATCCTCGATTGGGATTGTTCACCTGGATCAAATGGGGAGCCCTAGATATAAACAGGAGATTCAGAGATTCTCTTCAATTTAGGGACCGGCTTTGAGCTGGCTGGTCATAGCCCACGTACAGTATGCATCTAAATAAAGGGCGACTTGGTGATGGGATACCAGCCTCTGTGCACTTATTTCAACATTGCTGTGGGTCAGGTGTTATATGTAGACCAGGTAAAAATGGCAGATTTCCTTCCACAAAGGACGTTAGTGAACCAGATAGGTTTGTACAACAATTGACGACAGTTGTCTTGGTCACTATCATTGAGACTAGCTTTATATTCCACATTTATTAATCAAATTTATATCCCACCAGCTCCTACGGTGCCTGTGCCCCTGGTCTAGTGATATTGCCACTCTGTCACTACCTCCCCTTCACAACAAAATAAGCCACGGCATTTCTTTAAACAAAACAACTGTGTTGCTAGGATAAGCAGCTGTTGAAATGCACATCTTTCTTGAAATTGTATCATATCATTTTTAAAGTGTTTGTGACGGCTAGGGTTCAGTGGGTCACAGTCTGCTTCTGCTTAAGAAGGTGGAGGATTGAAATCCCACATCAGACACATGAACAAATAGCCTTTTATCATATTCTGGTGCAGAACTGAGGGAGTGCTGCACCATCTGTGGTGCACTTGAAATGTTCAGGTTGATGCAATAGATCATACAGATCTGTTTTGAACAACAGGTGAGTTTAGCCCCATCTCCTAGCCAATATTTTTCTCTTGGCCAACGTCTTGCAGATTATTTTATATCCCATTGCTGTTTGTGGGAACTTGCTGTATGTAAACTTCGGAATTTTCTAACGCAGAGTGTTCAGTCTTTAAGTATGTTAAAGATAGAGATCAGTCGATTTCTAATTACCAATGGTATGCAGGGTTATGGGTCAGGTGGTTGAAGTACTCGATCAGTCATGATTGTATTGAATGGAAGGGCAGGCCCAATGGACTGAATGGCCTATTTCTGCTCCTATCACCTTTCATTGACATGACAACAGTGACTCCACTTAGAATATATTTCATTTGGATGTTAACTTTTTTTGGGGACATCCTGAGGTCGTTAGAGGTGCGACAAAAATGTAAGTCTTCACTACATGCCCATTGCATCCTTCAGTAGTGTAGAAGGGGCAGCTAATTCATATACAGGTATTTCTGCTATAAGAGATAATAGGTACTGCAGATGCTGGAGAATCCGAGATAACAAGGTGTGGAGCTGGATGAACACAGCAGGCCGAGCAGCATCATAGGAGCGGGAAAGCTTGACGTTTTGGGCCTAGACCATTCATCAGAATTTCTACTATAATGTGTGTTTTATTCACATGAATTGGCTGTAATACGATTGATGAATCGTGGACTCTGTTTGGATAACACAAACTTTCTGCTGGACAGGTACAGTGATTTTTTTGTAGCAATTTCCCTGTAATATGATTTTCCATAGCGCGAGGTCACACAAGAATGCAACTATCGCGTTAAAAGAAAACTACCTGTAATCAAATCCGCACTGAGTTTGAAAGGAGACTTCTTGGGACCTTAGTTGGTTTCAGATAAGAATTGTTCATTTGACTCTGGTCATAGAAAGATCGACAGCACAGAAGGCAGTGCTTTGGTCCATCACAATCTCACTGGTCAAAACAGCCACCTCACTATTCCGAGCCCATTTTCCAGCACTTAGCTTCAATTCAAATTCAAACAAGATGACCCTGATTTACTCGTATTATGTCAAATAAATTTTTGCCTGCTTGCCTTCATCTGTCACAGCATTGAGTACAGCAGTTGCTACATCACATTATGACAACACAAGATATTGGAAAGGCCATTTTTGGAGGATCGCGGACAATTCTAATCACTCTGCCACAGAAGGATGTTGTTAAACTGGAAAGAGTACAAGGATGTTACTGAGACTGGAGGGTTTGAGTTAGAACATAGAACAGTACAGGCCCTTCGGCCCACAATGTTGTGCCGACCTATTATCCTACTAAGATCAGTCTACCCTGCATACCCTACATTTTACTATCCTCCATGTGCCTATCCAAGAGTCGCTTAAAAGTCTCTAAAGGATCTGAATCCACTACCACTGCCGGCAGCACATTCCACACGCCCACCACTCTCTGTGTGAAGAACCTACCTCTGACATCTCCCTTAAACCTTCCTCCAATCACCTTAAAATTATGCCCCCTCGTAAAAGTCATTTCCGCCCTGGGAAAAAGTCTCTGGCTATCCACTCTATCTATGCCTCTCACCATCTTGTACACTTCTATCAAGTCACCTCTCATCCTTCTTCACTTCAATGAAAAAAGCCCTAGCACCCTCAACCTTTCCTCAGAAGACCTGCCCTCCAGTCCAGGCAGCATCCTGGTAAATCTCCTCTGCGCCCTCTCTAAAGCTTCCACATCTTTCCTATAATGAGGTGACCAGAACTGAACACAATAATCCAAGTGTGGTCTAACCAGAGTTTTAAATAGCTGCAGCTTAACCTCGCAGCTCTTAAACTCAATTCCCCTGCCAATGAAAGCCAACACACCATACGCCTTCCTTAGAACCCTATCAACCTGGGTAGCAACTTTGAGGGATCTATGGACATGGACCCCAAGATCCCTCCGTTCCACAACACTGCCGAGAATCCTGCCATTAATCCTGTATTCTGCATTCAAATTTGACCTTCCAAAATGAATCACTTCATACTTTTCTGGGTTGAATTCCATCTGCCACTACTTTGCCCAGCTCTGCATCCTGTCAATGACCTGCTGCAATCTCCAACAGCCCTCCACACTGTCCATAACTCCACCAACCTTTGTGTTATCAGCAGACTTACTAACCCACCGTTCCACTTCCTTATCCAAGTCATTTATAAAGATCACAAAGAGCAGAGGTCCCAGAACAGATCCTTGCAGAATACCATTGATCTCCAAGCTCCAGGCTGAATACTTACCATCTATTACCACACACTGTCTTCTATTAGACAGCCAGTTTTGTATCCAGACAGCCAAATTTCCCTGAATCCCATGCCTCCTCTCTTTCTGAATGAGCCTACCATGTGGAACCTTATCGAATACCTTGCTAAAATCCATATACACCACATCCACTGCTCTAGCTTCATCGATGTGTTTTGTCACATCCTCAAAGAATTCAATAAGGCTTGTGAGGCATGACCTGCCCCTCACAAATCCATGCTGACTACTTCTAATCAAGCTGTGCTTTCCAAATAATCATAAATACTATCTCTCAGAATCCTCTCCAATAATTTGACCACCACAGAAGACTGACTGACCAGTCTGTAATTCCCAGGATTATCCCTATTCCTTTTCTTGAACAAGGGAATTACATTTGCCACCCTCCAATCTTCTGGCACTACTCCAGTGGACAGTGAGGACGCAAAGATCATGGCCAAAGGGGCAGCAATCTCTTCCCGTACCAACCTTGGGTATATCCCATCTGGCCCAGGGGACTTATCTATCCTCATGTTTTTCAAAATTTCTAGCACATCCTCCTTCCTAACATCAACCTGTTCGAGCATATCTGGCTGTTTCATGCTGTCCTCACAAACGTCAAGGTTCCTCTCTCAAGTGAATACTGAAGCAAAGTATTCATTAAGGACCTCCCCTATGTCCTCTGACTCTGCACACAAGTTCCCTCCACTATCTCTGATTGGCCCTACCCTCACTCTGGCCATCCTCTTGTTCCTCACATAAGTATAGAACGCCATGGGGTTTTCCTTGATCCTACCCACCAAAGTTTTCTCATACCCTCTTCTAGCTCTCCTAAGTCCATTCTTCAGTTCCTTCCTGGCTACCTTGTAGACCTCTAGAGCCCTGCCTGATCCTTGCTTCCTCAACCTTAAGTAAGCTTCCTTCTTCTTCTTGACTAGATGCTCAGCATGTCTTGTCGTCCAAGGTTCCTTCACCTTAACATCCTTTCCTTGCCTCAGTGGGACAAACCTATCCAGTACTCGTAGCAACTACTCCCTAAACAACCTCCACATTTCTATTGTGCATTTCCCTGAGAACATCTGATCCGAATCGGTGCTCCATTGCTCTTGCCTAATAGCATTGTAATTCCTTCTCCCCCAATTAAATACTTTCCCATACCATCTGCTCCTATCCCTCTCCATGAGTTATAAGGAGAGGCTAGACAGGCTGGGACTTTTCTCCCCCTGGAGCATAGGTGGTTGAGGGGTGACGTTATAAAGGTTTATAAAATCATGAGGGGCATAGATCAGGTGACTAGCCAAGGTCTTTTCCCAAGGTAGGGGAGTCCAAAACTACAGGGCACAGGTTTAACTTGAGAGAGGAAAGATTTAAATGGAATGTGAGGGGCAACTTTTTCACACAGAGGGTGGTGCGTATATAGAACAAGCTGCCAGACGAAGTGGTGGAGGCTAGTACAATCACAACATTTAAAAGGCATTTGAACAGGGACATGGATGGGAAAGGTTTAGAGGCAAATAGGACTAGTTCAGTTTACGAAATGTGGTCGGTATGTACGGGTTCAGCTGAATGGTCTGTTTCGTGCTGTATGACTCGATAACTCTATGACCCTATAACAGCGAATACGACAAGTAAATGACTGAATACAATTTCCCATGTATTCCAGCGTTGGCTGGAGTTGCACATGAGGACCTTGCAGAATCCCCCTGTTGCAGCTCCTTCCGAAGGAATTGCTCAAGAAATTGAATTTTCTAATCGGCAAACCTGTAGCATCTTGCACCCTCTGAGACTTAAGAGGGGTCCGACTGCATTCAGCTCAATAGTTACCCAGGAAAGATTAGAGGATTAAAAACCTACCATGACCCATTGGGATCTATCCAACTGAATCCCCACTGATTCCCTTACTCGGCCCACGTCCTCCTGCCACAGCAGACCTCCTGGACCTGCCATTCTGCCACTCTCCTCCCTCCCAACCCCAGTCCAACCCAAAAAACCCCTCTCCCCTCCTGCCAGACCAATGTGTCCCCACCCCAATGACCACTGCCCATACTCTGAGCACTCATTCTTTTTCCTGGTACCCCAGCACACCCACCCCTCCCCTTATCCACCCGGCACTCTGCCTCCTTACATACTTACCTAACACATTTACCTTCCCTCAATTGCTGCCAAGGTATTTTCAGGACACTTAATGAATTTAATCCTGAAATTCAGTGTTAGGTACTGTAACAAGGCCGTATCTTGTTCTGATGCCACAGCTCCTGTGCAAAGTTGATTTTCCCCCTGGTTTCCTCCAATTCATAACAGGCCAGCCTCAGGAGTTTGGCTGCAGAAATCACCAACAGGTAAGTATGCCATTTTAAAGAGGATTACAGTTGGTTAAGTCAGCTCCTATGGTCAATTTCTGTACATTTTGCCTGACACGGGATGGACAGCGGTCTCCATCCTCTGCCTCTGGGCGACATAATGTCTCAGCGATGGAAAATAGAGAAATTTTTGATGAAAGGAAAATACAGAACAAGTTGGTGTAACTAACACTTGTTGCACATGGATCTGAAAGGGTTGATACTGAGCAGTGCCCGAAATAACACCCACTCTAATGACGTCACATTGACTTGTGAACAGAACTGCTTACGAACTTGAAGGAGTGTGACCTCATACCGGGTCCTCCTCAAAATCCTCAGAACAATTTATCTGAAATTAATTGCTAACGTGTAACAACACATACAAGAGGAACCCCGGTTTGAATCTGACCATGGCAGATGGGGGAATTTAAATTCAATTTTAATCTGAAATTAAGGATTTAGTCATGACCATGGGACTGTTGCCAGTTGTCAGGGGAAAAACCCATTTGGTTCACTAATGGCCTTACTTACCTGGTGTGGCCTATGTGTGACTCGAAGAAATGTGATTAACTCCGAACAGCCCTCTAGCCAGTTCGGGATAGGCAGTAAATGGTGACCTAGCCAATGATACATCAGTGTGTGAATAAAATAAAAAAAATCACGTTTTGCTCAGTACAGGAGCCTCTTCTAGTTGGACTACCAAGTAGTTCATAGAATCCCTCTTGGCCCATCAAGTCTGCCCTGATGCTCTGAAGAGCATCCTACCCAGACACAGCCCCAACTGCTATCCCTGTAACCCTGCATTTATCATGGCTAATCCACCTAACCTGCACTTCCCTGGACACCACAGGACAATTTAGCACGGCCA
>JAHRHZ010000038.1:28673517-28750805 GCA_024137785.1 Ginglymostoma cirratum
GTGGAACAATCCCTCTTCCGTACCTACACTGGCCCTAAACCCCACCTCTTCCTCCGTTACATTGATGACTGCATCGGCGCCGCCTCGTGCTCCCACGAGGAGCTCGAACAGTTCATCCAATTCACCAACACTTTCCACCCCAACCTGAAGTTCACCTGGACCATCTCTAACACTTCTCTCTCCTTCCTGGACCTCTCTGTCTCCATCTCGGGCAACCACCTAGAGACAGATGTCCATTTCAAGCCCACTGACTCCCACAGCTACCTGGAATACACCTCCTCCCACCCACCCTCCTGCAAAAATGCCATCCCCTATTCCCAATTCCTTCGCCTCCGCCGCATCTGTTCCCAGGATGAGACTTTCCAATCCCGCACATCTCAAATGTCCTCATTCTTCAAGGACCGCAACTTCCCCCCTACAGTGGTCGAGAACGCCCTCGACCGTGTCTCCCGCATTTCCCGGAACACATCCCTCACGCCCCGTCCCCGCAACAATAATCAAAAAAGAATCCCCCTCGTCCTCACATACCACCCCACCAACCTCCGGATCCAACGCATCATCCTCCGACACTTCCGCCATCTACAGTCAGACCCCACCACCAAAGACATCTTTCCCTCCCCACCCTTATCTGCCTTCCGGAGGGACCACTCCCTCCGCGACTCCCTTGTCCGCGCCACACTCCCCTCCAGCCCCACCACACCCGGCACTTTTCCTTGTAACCGCAGGAAGTGCTACACCTGCCCCCACACCTCCTCCCTCACCCCAATCCCAGGCCCCAAGAAGACATTCCACATCAGGCAGAGGTTCACCTGCACATCTGCCAATGTGGTATACTGCATCCGCTGTACCCGTTGTGGCTTCCTCTACATCGGGGAAACCAAGCGGAGGCTTGGGGACCGCTTTGCAGAACACCTGCGCTCAGTTCGCAACAAACAACTGCACCTCCCAGTCGCGAACCGTTTCAACTCCCCCTCCCATTCCTCAGATGACATGTCCATCCTTGGCCTCCTGCAATGCCACAGTGATGCCACCCGAAGGCTGCAGGAACAGCAAATCATATTCAGCCTGGGAACCCTGCAGCCCAATGGCATCAATGTGGATTTCACAAGCTTCAAAATCTCCCCTCCCCCAACCGCATCCCAAAACCAGCCCAGCTCATCTCCACCTCCCTAACCTGTTTTTCCTCTCACCTCAAGCCACACCCCCATCTCCTATCTACTAACATCATCCCGCCCCCTTGACCTGTCCGTCCTCCCTGGACTGACCGATCTCCTCCCTACCCCCCTACCTACACTCACCTTTACTGGCTCCATCCCCGCCTCTTCGACTTGTCTGCCTCCTCTCCACCTATCCTCTCCTCTATCCACCTCCCCCCTCTCTCCCTATTTATTTCATAACCCTCTTCCCCTCCCCCATTTCTGATGAAGGGTCTAGGCCCGAAACGTCAAGTTTTCCTGCTCCTATGATGCTGCTTGACCTGCTGTGTTCATCCAGCCCCATGCTTGTTATCTCGGATTCTCCAGCATCTGCAGTACCTTTTATCTCTGTTGCCAATCTCAAACTGCCTTTGCATTAATTTAGCAAGCCACTCAGTTCAAAGGACAAGAGTCAGTCACATGAGTGTGGCTTCTGGGCCCACTAGTCTGGTGGAGATACCACTATGCCCACCATTTCCTTTGCATAAGGTTGGGCGGGGGGGGGGGGGGAAAGAGTGCAGGGAGAACTAATCCTTCAGTCACATTCACAGATCAATGTCACACACGATATGCTAAGAATAATTTCAGCCCTGACTGATGGAAGACAATCATGAATTATAGTGGAGGAATCAGTCAATGAAACAGTTGAAGATGGTTGGGCTTAAGGAACTTCTGCAATGATGGTCTGGGACTTCCACAATCACAACCAGCTTCTTTCACATGAGGAATCCTACCTGTACACAACACTCCTCTCAGATCCTCACTGTCTTCAGTTTTGCTGAGGCTCCTTGATATCACACTTGATGGCAAGAACAGTTACTTTCACTTCACCTTGAAAACTCAGTTCTTTTGTCAATGCAAAAAGCGAGACTGGTGAGGTCTGGAGCTCAGTATACCTGGTGGAACCCAAACTGACCACTGATGAGCAGGTTATTGCGGATATTACTCAAGTTCAATTTATGCATGGGCTGAAGCTACTATCGAGGGCCCATCTTCTCAACCTCGGCCCTTGCCTGAGGCCTGGTGACCCTCAGGTTAAACCACTATCCTCCTCACAGACCAGTCATCTCTCTGAGAAATCAGTCTATGGTCCTCTTTGACTATGGTGGCTATATCGTAATGAAAGTACTACATTTCTAAGAGTGAGTAACAACTGGTTTAACAATTATATGTCAAAGGTAACAGTACATCTTATCTGGAATCTGGCATACCTCAGGCTCCAATTCCATGCAATTTGATGTCATTTTGACATATATTCCCAGTAGCTGCCTTAAAAGTCACAATTCCCTCTACATTAATTTCTCAAGTTCTTTTTACAGTATCCATTTTTATCATAAACATTTGATTCTTCACTCTGCAAGCTGACCACAGCTTCACCTTATCTCCCTTTGATTTGAGACTGTAATTTCCAACAGCATTCTCAGTCATGTTGGAGAATGTGTAGGACGTTCACTTATTGTTTTCTTGGAAAGAAAACATTCATGAATTGGAATAGCAATAGACTACCCATAATCAGTAGCAGCTATGACACTAATGAAGACTGCAATTGAACGGCATGAAGTAATAATTAAATGGACTGGATAGATTATTTCTGTGGACAGGACAGCTAAACACTAGTGTTGTAATTGTATTGGAACAACTGGGCTTTGGGCCACTTAGGTTTGAAGCACAAGTCTGAAGGTGGTTGCAAATATCCTAGCCTTGTCTTTTGCACTTATGTGCTGGACTCCATCATTCTGGGTGGGGATGATTGTGGCACCTACTCCTCCAGTCAGTTATTTGTTCCCCGTCTATAACCAAATCCAGCACTACTGCATAGCTTTGATGGGATGGGATAATTGCTTAGCTCTATCCTGTAACAGTGAGCCGTTTTGGTTGAGGAAAGCAGGACATGATGATACTCTGTGGTCCAGGCAGATTAGGTGGCGAGTGACTAAGCCAGCTCTCTGCTCAAGTCAATAACCTTTTACCTTTTAGAATGCTTGTTACCCCTACTAAAGTGCACTTCCCACTTCTCTGCATTAAAGTTCATCTGTGATGTGTTTGTCCGGTCCACCAGTCTCTGTCTTGAGTCTGTGAGGAGGATAGTCACAGTTTGCGATAATTGATGGGGAAGGTGATAAATTGTGGCAATGTCAGTAGTCTAGCCTGAGGTTTCAGATTGCTTATGCTCTGCAAATATGGGCTCAAAGCCCACCAGGGCAGATGGTGATATCGGAACTCAATAAAAGATCTGGAATTGAAAAGCTAGTCCGTGGCAAATATCCATCTCTCTCACCCTTGCCTTTTCTGAGCAACATGTCACTCCAGGCCACAGCAATGTGGTTGGTTTTGAACAATGACGTAGACAGGATAATTTCTTAAGGATACAGAAGAAACCACTGTTGGAAGTCTTTAAACAAGATGCTATTGTCCCTTCAGGTGGATGCAGTGCCACCTTAATTTTTAAGGAGCGTTTCCCTAGCACTTCTTCAATATTTATCCCTCACTTCACAGATTTGCTCGTCATTTAATCATAACCGTATATGATCTTCTTGTGCTCAAGTTGGCTGCTACATTTGCTGTAGGGAAACTGTTTTCAAAATCACTACACTAACCGCTGGAATGGGCAGGCTGTTTGCGGAGGAAATGCAGGACACACAAGGCTTGTATCGCTTGGAATTTAAAAAAGCATGAGGCAAGTTGATTTCAACATAATATCCTGATGGCTTTTGACAATGTGTATGCAGAAAGGATGTTTTCCATCTGCAGAAGAATCCAGAACAAGGAATAAGAGTTTCAAAGTAAGGGATTGCCCATTTAAGACAGATTAGGAGAAATTTTGAAGATTGAGTGTCTTTGGAAATGATTTTGCTACATCATGGAGAAATGATTCTTGGTAAGCAGAGAGATGAAATTTCAGGGGTGCAGGCAGTAAGGCTATTGCTTTGCTCAGCTTGCAATATGATAAATTAAGGTCAACAGTCACAAATTTAGTTGTTTTATACTTGCAGGAAGAAACAGAAGAGGTCACAAAGGAGCCTAAAAGAGATGATGCTCCATTTACACACAAAGTTGACATGCGAGCTCGCTTTGAGCAAATGGCTAAAGCAAGAGAGGAAGAAGAAAGGAGAAGAATTGAAGAGCAAAAACTTCAACGGATGCAATTTGAGCAGAAGGAAATTGATGCAGCACTGCAAAAGGTATCGTGTAAGATAATTTCCAAAAACATATCCAATCTGTATCATATCCGAGTGAATGAAACAGTGGCTGTCTTGTTGCTGACTAAACACACTGGCTAACATGTATGTTGCAAGATTTTGATGGTTAAGTGGGTTGATAAGGTAGATAGAGGACATTTTTATCCATTTGCAAAGATAACCAAAACTAGGGGCCATCTGAGAGAGTCACTAGAAAGTTAAATGAAAACGTAAATTTCCTTATCCAAAATATGGAACTGGCTACCACATGGCATTACTGAAACTCAGTTTAAGGGGAAGCTAGTCAAGCACAACAGTAAAAATATGATATGTGGCTGGTGTTAACTGGAGTGGGGAATAAATGCTGACATTGATCTGTTGAACCAATGATAAATCTGCAAAGTCCCAAAGTTCTGAACCAGAGAGGTTTTGAAAATAGAAGGCAAGGGTAAATCAGAATACAGGAAGTGATACCAAATTAGCAATTGACAAAATGTTTTAAGCTCTATATTCACCTTAATGCTCCAAAACATTTATACCAATTTTGCATTGTTGACATGCAAATAATTATGCAGGAAAAGCAGCAGTCCATTTGTCCATGCCAAGCTCCCAAAAGAAAAGCAAATGAAAATGTGATTAAACTTTCATGTTGAATTTTAAGTCTTTGAGGACACCATGGATTTCTGAAGAAGGGTTTAGGCCCGAAACGTCGGGTTTTCCTGCTCCTGTGATGCTGCTTGACCTGCTGTGTTCGTCCGTCCCCATGCTTGTTGTCATGGATAACTCCTCCTCTATTCTTCAGAATATGTTCTTTGGGATCTTGTAGCAGTGAAACAAGTAGTTGGGCCTTAGTTCAACATTTCACCCCAAAGATGGCACGTCAAGCAAGATAACAATGTTAAGGAATTTACTATACTGAAGCACGGTACTCGTTACTAAAGAGTGAAACTTACAATGAAACATTGAAATTCAGACTTTTCCTATTCCAATCATTGTGAATACTGTGGTCATGTTCTGATATATGAAGAGAAACTGGATTAGTTAGGACTATGTTCATGGATATTCAAAAAATGAGCGCAGTGGAAATCTCAAGGAAAGGTATTGATAAAGTTCTAACAGGACTAAACAGTAAACGCAGGAAGAACGTTCCAGATGACCAGGTAGTCCAGGATCAGGGGTCACAGTTTAAGGATACAGGTGGCACAGTGGTTAGCATTGCTACCTCAGAGTACCATGGACCCGGGTTTGATTCCAGCTTTTGGTGACTGTCTATGAAGGAGTTTGCATTTTTTCCCTTTTCTGCCGAGTGCTTCAGTTTGCTTCCACCATCCAAAGACATGTAGATTAGGTGGATTGGCCATCGGAAACTGTCCATAGTAGCTAGGGATGTGCAAGCTAGGTGGATTAGCAAGGAATTGATCAGGCAAACGGCCCCTTCCTGCACTGTAGGAGTTCTACAGATCTAAATTTTTTTTCACTCAGTGGTGAACCTGTGGAAATCTGCCACAGAAAGCAGTTGAGACCAAAACATTGATTGCTTTCAAGAAAAAGTTAGAAACACTAGGGGCTAAAGTAACAACAGGGTATGGTGTCCAACAGTCAGCTGTGATCACACAGAATGGCCTATCCATGCTCCTATTTTCAATGCTCCTATCATCACCACCATACTAGGGGTGCGCTATAGGCCCCTAAATAGTCAGGGAAAGACATACATAGGAAATTCTCAGAAGGGGAAAAACAATATGACAAATGAGGGGAATTTAAATATCTCAAACGTTAACTGGGATAGATAAGGTCTGAAAGGCTTCAGGGAGTGAAGATCTTGCAATGTGTCCATGAGATCTTTTGAAATCAACAAGTAAGGAAGTCTTACAAGCAAGAGGTGTTGGACCTCATTCTAAGAAAGCAAGCCAGTGTATTGGTATGAGAGATAAAATTTTGTATTGGTATATCTGGCATAATTCAGTAAGATTTAATGTGATTACTCACAACAGAGATAGACCAGAAATAAAAGTTCTGAAGTGGGGAAAGGTCAATTCACATCACAGCAGTGGAAAGCATTCAGAAGTATGAGTGCAGGGCTAGGATACTCTCATAAGGGTGAAGGGACCAACAAGTACAGAGAACACTGGATGCCAAAGAACATACAGGATTGGATAATGGAACCAAAAAAAAATAGATACCAACGGCTCAAAACAATGGGTGACCTAGGGTACATAAAGTGCAGTTTTAAAATAAATTAGGACAGCAAAGAAGGGACACAAAGAATTATCACTAGACTGTTAATACAGAGACCCAGGTAATGTTCTGGGGACCTAGGTTTGAATCCCACCATGGCAGATAGTGGAATTTGAATTCAGTAAAAATCTGGAATTAAAAGTCTAGTGATGGTCATGAATTTAAATCTGGAATTAAAAGTCTAGTGATGGTCATGAATTTATTGTCAATGGTTGAAAAATTTCTGAAGGGTCTCGACCCGAAACGTCAGCTTTCCTGCTCTTCTGATGCTGCTTGGCCTGCTGTGTTCATCCAGCTCCACACCATGTTATCTCAGATTCTCCAGCATCGGCAGTTCCTACTATCGCTGTTGAAAAATCCCATTTGGTTCGCTAATATCATTTGGGAAGTAAACTGAAATCCTTACTGCTCTTACTCCAGACCCATAGCAAATGTTGTTGACTCTTAATTGCACTCTGGATAATCAGGGATGGGTAATGAATGCTGCCTTAACTAGCGACGCCCTCATCCTATGAATGAATAAAACAAAAGTTAAGGAAAATCCAAAGGTTTCTGACAAATATCAGAGGCAACAGAATGAACCAGGGAAAGTGCAAGACCTATTAGGGATCAATGTACCAACCTGTGTGGAGGCACAGCTAAGGTTTGAAACAAGTATCTTGCATGTGTATACACGACACAGAATATGTTTAGAAGTCAGGGACAGGGGACTGTGATATAGTTGAACAAGTTAGTATTGAGGGGGCATTGGCAGTTTTAGCATGCTTGAAATTGGATAAATGCCCAGGCTGCGATGGGAGGAAGTTGCAGGGCCTTGAATGCAAGTTTTCAAATCCTCCCTGGTCACAGGACAGCTATTGCAAAACAATTATTTGGGAATGGTAGGGACAAACCAGAAAATTACAGGTCATTGAGTCTGTCAACTGTAATAGGGAATCTGTTAGAGAAAAAATCTGAGGGTCAGAATGAATCTCCACTTGGAGAAACAGGGATTAATGAAGGATAGTCAGCATGGCTTTATAAGGTGAAGATCACGTCTAACAAATTGGATTGAATTTCAAGAGAAAGTGCCTAGATGTGCAGATGAGGTGAGTGAGCTTGACATAGTCCACATGGTCTCCAATAAGGCTTCTGACCACGGCTTCCATGGCACCAGTTAGGAAGCTAAGACCCTTAGGATCCATGGCAATTTGGATCCAGAGTTGGTTCTGGCGGCAGGAAGCAGAGGGTGATGGTTAAAGGGTTTTTTTTTGTGACTGGAAACCTGTGTCCAATAACTCAGTTTGCTGCTGGTCCTTTACTGTTTATTGTGTATTTTAATGATCTATTTACATGTAGAAGGTATGATCAATAAGTTTGCAGACAACATGATTAATGAATGAGGAGGGAAGCTAGTCTAGGCTGAACAGTGACAAATGGAATTTAGCCCTGAAAAGTGTGAAGTGGTGCATTTTGCAAAGACTTACAAGGCAAAGGAATACATGATGAATAACAGTAGCACTCTAGAAAGTACTGAGGATCAAAGGGACCTTGGTGTGCAGGTCCATAGACCCTTGAAGGCAACATAATAGGTAGATAAAGTGGTGTAGAACGCATGTGGGATACTTGCCTTTATTAGTCAAGGCAATGAATACAAGAGCAAGGTGGTTATTAGAATACAGCTGAAGTGGGGAGTGCAGTCCTGGTTGCCACACAAAAGGAAGCTGGTGATTGCACAAGACAGGATGCAGAAGAGATTCACCAGGATTTTGCCTGAGCTAGAACGATTCAGCTCGACGAGATAGGCTGGGGCTGTTTTCCTGAGAGCAGAGAAGGCTGAAGGGGGTTCTGATCGAGTGTACAAAGTTTTGAGGAGCAGACAAGGTGGGTAGGGAAAACCTTTCCCTTTAGTACAGGGATCAACACAGAGGGAAAAGTTTTAAGGTAAGGATGAGGCCGTTAGAGTACCAGGAACATTCAGCCAAAAAAAAAAAAAAGGGTGGTAGATATGGGAACCCTCTAGACATTTAAGAACTATTCAGGTGTCTCTCGAAAAACCATAACATACAAGGTTATGAGCCAAGGGCTGGAAAATAGGATTTTAAACAGAAGGATGCTTAATGACTCATGTGGACAGGATGGGCCAAAGGGCCTCTGTGCTATAAATTAAAAATACTTCCAACAGAATGATCTAGGCATTTAATTTTCCTAACTCCCAACTTGCAGAAAGGGGATGAAGAGGAAGAGGAGGAAGGCAGTATTGTTAATGGATCAACCTGTGAGGATGACAACGATGAACTCATTCGGTCTGGTGCTCCATGGTTCAAGAAACCCCTCAAGAATACGTCTGTTGTGGATGGAGAGCCTGTAAGGTTCACTGTGAAAGTCATGGGAGAACCCACACCAGGGGTCACGTGGTGGTTTGAAGGTGAAATGCTGCAAGACTGCGAGGACTATCAATACATTGAAAGAGGAGAAACTTATTGCCTTTACCTACCTGAAACCTTCCCTGAAGACGAAGGAGAATACATGTGCAAAGCTGTCAACACCAAAGGAACAGCTGCTAGCACGTGCATTCTCACCATTGAAAGTAAGAATTAAGTTTGTACAAAGACAATTTTTCTAAAAGCAAGAAACTTGTGAACTCATCCACACACACACCAAGTTAAAACTAATGCTTAAACTTCCAGCTTTTCTTTCAATGGCAACTAATTTCTTGAATTTTCTGTTCTCTTTTAGCTGATGACTACTAAATCTGCTGGAATTTCCTTTCTGTCTCAACCTTTACTACATCCATCTTTCCCCTCTAATGGGGCCAAAAAATTTTAAAAAGCTCCTATCCTTGGAAAAATTGCTGTAGTGTTGATCGTCATTCCTCTCATGGTTATTTCATAGCCTAGACAACTGCATGAAGCTTACTTACTGCTTTTGTTTGGTCAGTTTTAGTCCTTTAAACTATCTTGTGATGTTATTTAACAGATGCGATCATATCTGCACATTATTGTTAACAGCAGAGCCCACTTAGAAATCAGTCTTGTATCCATGAATTTCAAAAAATTTTAACCCAATGTTAACCTATTTATCAATCACGACTTGGGTCAATCATAAGCAGAATGTTGCTTTTAATATCATTGTTAGAATTGTCCATCATGAAAATTCAAACTTTACATACAGAAGTTTTTAAGGTTTTTGTTAAAAAATTAAATTCAACATGAAAACTACTTGTTTATATTCAAATCCGTAATTTGGGTTTGTCTACATATAGAAAATGGGTCTTATTTAATCACTGTATAGATTACCATGAAGCCTTACATACAAACTGGACTATGGACAAAGAAGCTCCTTCACACAACTTGCCGATGGGCCTGAGAGGCATCACATATTGCATGTTAGACAATTTGTGGTCCTCAGAAATGCTCTCCATGCAGAATGTACTTTTTTTGTAAGCTGAACTCCTGCTCAACTGTATTTTCAGATACCATTTAAAATCGACTTTGAAACAAAACAATGTGCTTCTTATTCTTACTTTGTTTCAATGATACAAATTAGTGCCTGCAACAGAGTCAACTGTTGACTTGCATCTTTGGTAGCACTGGTATATTTCCAGCAGCACCTACCGAACCAGCACTAACCCAAGAGCTTTTACAATCTGCTTCGACCAGTGTAACATGCTGACACTGCCAAAGTGGTCACCGATGCTCACTTGCGGCAGAGAAAGGAGACAGCAATGAAGAGATGATCTTTTGATTCTTGCTGCAACAGATACAGTTTACTGAAAAGGTGCAGATGTTTTTTGTAAGTTAATATTTTGAGGTCATCCACCATCCCCCTCCACCATGCATCATACTGTATTCAAGGGGCTAATCCCATCTTGTATGCATAACTACTGTAAAACTTGGTTATACAATCAAAGCTTATAGATAACGCGGACTTCCCTATTCAGTCTCTCAGACTTGTGTTTCCTACTTAACAGCACTTTCTCAGACGGCAGCATCAAAATTCATAAGCTGTATCTTACTGAGGTAAAGGGGATCAAGGGTATGGTGATAATATCACATTCAAGTATGACACCACAACATCCTCTTCTGAATGTCATATCAACATCCTTCACCACTGGGTAAAACTAGAAATACTGTAACTCTTACCAACATCCCTACAGGTATAACTTCATCAAATACACAGCATAATTTCATGGAGGTGGCTCACCAGCACATTTAAGATTAAATAGATATGCTGGCTCTACAAGTGGTGGTCATATCCCCTTTCTCTAGGTATAATGCCCGTTCATTATACGGGATCTTTCACGTTAGCTGAAAGAGCAGGCACCCTCAGTACCACACTGCAGTCAGCTTTTATCGATGTTCAAATATTTATTTTACACATGCAACCAGATCTTTTCTAGTAAGGTTGATGGTTTTTGGCCAGAATACAAGGAATCCCATACCTTCACTCTTTAACACTGAACTAAAAGGACAGACAAAATTAGTGTCAAAGATCATATTCAGGTCTCAAAAGGGCCCCTGAAACCACAAGCTTTTGACTGGGCGACTGAATGTGCCACGTTACTAATTGGCAAACAGCATGCAGTCTTAGGATAAACATTATGATGTGCAACAAGTCAGCTCATTTCAGGGCAGGTAAACAGCAAAATGGCCTCTGCAGTCCTGAACTAAGGTGGAGAAAAGTGTAATTAGATTTCCCACGTAGATTCCTTTATACCAAGTCAGGATCACCTCAGTTGAGTCTGACGCTAATATGGCATTATTTCCAACCTTAACAGATCAAAAGGGGAGGCACCAGAGGGTCATCACATTAATAAAACTGTCTTCAAGATGGAGTGAAAAAATAAAAGATAGGGCAATTTGGTTTGCAATCATTTGCATTTGAACATGGAGCTGACGCCTTCTCATAACCAACAAAATGTATATTCCTGAAACCCAATCTTGCCACACCCATATTTGATGGACACAATAATCAAAAAAAAAAACAATTATTTGTGCATCTCAAACTTTATTTATAATTTCAAACTCTTTACATTTTAATTCACACTAAAATCGTTTAACATTATCAGAAAAACAAAAAACGAGTGCCAACACATCCGGATCATTCTTAAGCAGCATTTTTTTTTTCCCGTCAGTGAAGTTACCTTATACTTCAGCTCCAAATCTGTATGATATCCCTTTCTCCAATCACTGCAAGCCCATAATCTGCTCAGTAGTCTTCTCCAGCAATGCACATTTTCTGAAGAATTTTTTTCTTCGAGATAATAGCTAATCCATCTCAAAAGCCATGTGTAAAAGAAACATGCAAAAGAAATATGCAGGAAACCTATCTAGCAGTGCCAATATTAAAAGTACTGAACAGGGACAACAGCAAAAACCTGCAGTCAAATCCTGATATGCACTTTCCTCTAACTCAAACACAGGTTCTGTCTGCTTTAACATTCTACATTGGGTTAACTAAGACTACTCTGTGCAGAAACTAACTATACAATTTAAGTACAGTTTTGTTAACGTAAACATTCGCTTCTGCAGATTTTTCTGAATCAAAAGCTTCTCAGCATGTTAAAAAGCAAGCAAAACAAATGCATCCAACATTGTTTAGGGAGGCAAAATCTGGAATTTTAAAAATCTGACTCACGTATGCAAAGATACAAGATCTACAAACAGGCTCACTAGAAAGTGAAACAATTATTCCTTACTAAATCTGGGGATTTATATATTTACATTAAACAAGCAAGAGATAATGATTAAACTGTACTTTGTACCTCAACTCTATTCGATCAGTTTGAAATATAGCATCAAAATTATAATGTACATTTGAGTCCTTCATTGACAATAATTTAATTCAAGACTATATATTAAACTGTGGATTTTCTGTAGGAAAGTCAAAAATAGCAAAAAGAAATCCAAGTGATGGCAAAGGGAAACCTAGCAATGAACACATTAAGTTTAGCAGTATTAAATGGATGTCCTGAAATATAGTTCCAGCGTGCAGAAAGTGTGCTTATTTTAGCATTTGTATGCAAATAGAAACAAGTGCATAAGCCAAAGATTCTGACAGCATGCCTCCCACTTTAAATAACAGTTTGTGCAAAATATTTAATTCCCTACATATGAATGACATATGTCCCTCAAAAAGTGTTACCTTATACAGAGAGCCATTGTATGGTTTATGTTCATCAGTTCAAAGGATGAACGCAAAGAAGTCCTCCTTAGTGGCAGAAACTATCTCAGGACCTGTTCCTATGACCTATGAATCGGGTGCTGGCAGCTAGCTCTTCAGCACTGTATAAGAACGAAGGCACCATCTTTTGAGTACTTTGAAAAAAAAATTGCCAAGAGATAAGCAGGTTGGCATTTTACATAAAAACCCCAAGATTTTCTGATTAAAACACAAAGGTAATTAACCTCTAGAAATGCAAGGTTCACTCTTGAAAAAAGGCACATGAATTCCACTGAATCACCGCGCACTGAACACCTGAAATTCTAATCTGATCTTGAAGCAAGATATTTTATGCATTTTAACATGGTAAATAGACCACAAAAAACTGCCAGAACACAATAATTCTACATTAATAAACCAGACCAAAAATAACACCACACCTCACTTCCTTTAAGATGCAATTGTCTGCCTGAAGGTAGAGCAGTGCAAATTATTGCAGATATTTTAACCCTCGCCCCTGGCTATTTCCAAAAAACAGCTTCAAGCTCCCATGGTATAAACAGCAAGAACCAACTAACTAGCTGTTGTGCAATGCACAAGCAAAATATGTAAGCTTCCTTCTTTGTAGTTATACAAAATATCTGATGTTTCTTATAAGGAGCTTATGTCATTTTTGGAAATTGATGTATTAGGAAAAGCAGCCAAGGCCTTTCGTGACAAAATGGCAGAGGGTTAAAATAAGACAAGGTGCACCAATCCATGCCAACACAAGGACAGTTCATCCCACAAGAACAAATTGAACAGCTTTTCCTTTCTCTAGATATGTAAAAATATATTGTAAAATACTAGCTATTTATCCAACAGAGATGCCTTCACAACAACTGATGCATTTCAAAGCTGTATACATTTAAGCTTGACTAATAGCGGTCTTAATGATAAGAAATCAGATATCCAACACAAACTAAGATCTAAACAAACGTTTGTTGGAACAGTTAAACTGCGCACAACACGAAGTTTAATCTCCAAAATATGAATGTTGTCATTTCTGCTGCAAGCTAACAATAGTTTAAAATAAGAATTATCCAATCAAACATCTAAAGTGCATGGTTGGATGCAAAAAAAACCCTTAATCCAAACCCAGAAAAAGTTAAGATCATATCTTAAAGCTGAATGCATCTGAAAAGGCAGTTTAACCCTTCAGGTGTATGCCAGAAGTTTTAACCTGACTTTAAGATGTTGGCTAATGCCATTTTCCTAGAATTTTTTTAAGAGCTTGAAATTTACCGCAGTTCAAATCTTTTGTAGACTCATTTTGATTTGATCAACTAGAAAAACAAGTTATGGAATATTTGGCTGATCAGACTGACATTTACTTCTTATTTGTACAGTAATGTGAAGTTTCATAAAGATAATGCATTTATAAAGAGGGCCAATGACTGATCAATTTCTTTTTACAGCCTGAAATAATACACCTTCATTCTTGCTTACCTTTAGTGTACTGCAGCAGAACTTAAGGTTCAAGGTCTGGGTGGCACTGTGAAGTATAAAAATTGCACTTCATTTGCAATGAGCTGCGACTTCACATGGTACAAGAAAACTATACCAATAGCCTCCATTTTGAAACACTTTTTTATAAACTAAGTAATACTAATATGTTTGGTAGGCAGTAGCAACGAAAGCTGAAAAAGTCTCATTTCTGGATTTTTCCTTTCAAAGGTGAGGGTGTTTTCTTATTTGGCAGAAATAGGTTTTTAATAAATTCAGCATTATCTAAAAATGTTTCTCACAATCCAATAAGCCTAAAAGAATACTACATGCTTCAATTACTGACTGCAATAAGCTTAATGGCCTTCAAAAGATGTGCACTATTCAAACGACATCTTCCTATATGCTTCATTACAATATACATACAAAGTAATTTGATGCCGATTATCCCTTGTTAACAGAATTACAGACTGCACTAAAAAAAATTTTCTTCTGCAAAAGATGTTTGTTTTAATGTATTTCAGACTGGAGAAGTGCACTGTAAACAGAACAAATTTGTGGAAGGGGGTAATGATCTCATCATCCAACAGCCTTTACTGACAGTGCATCTAATCAGCCCAATGACATTAAAATAAGCATACAGTTTTTAAGAGTAATAAAATCTCCAAGTCCCTACCACATCCTCAAACGTGAAAAGGGTAAACAAATAAAATAATTCATTAAGAAATCTTCAGTTGCAATACATCCAATATAAATAGTATATGTGACAGTAAAGCATTCTAATTCAGTCACTGATCAAACAGGTTTTCAAACAAGTGGCATTACTGGCTGGGTTCCTATAAAGTAATATAGTGTCTTAATTAGGTCAAAGTTTATGGTGTGCTTGTATGTGGTGGGTTGGGGGCAGGGGGGAGGAGGAGAAAGCAGACGATGTGCGTCAATTCTGTGTCACTAAATCTGTCATATCCCATTATAGACACCTGTAGCACAAAAGTAGTTGGCAGTTGCTAATTGAAGGGAGGGGCAGGAGCAGTAAAGTCCACAACTGCCAATCCAGATAACAGAACAAGGAGACAAGTAGCACGACAAGGACGGAGTGAATTTTTCATGGGCCATTTTGTTCATGTTGGCAATCCTGCTAAAAGCTGTATGTTGCAAATAAACAATTACCCATAACAGGTAAAATCCGTCCAAAAAGCACCAGTTAAAGAAGTTTAAATGCTCATGTTTTCAGAATAATATTGTAGCAGTCACGTAATAAAAGTACAGATTGGTCTTGCAGGCATTAAATCTTTGAAGTGACTCAGAGTCATAGCCACCTGTGTAAATGTAGAAATTGACAGCTCAGGCAGAGAAATATAAATTCCACATGCACTACAAATCAATTTTGAACTAGTGGCAGTCTAAGGCTGATATCCAAAGCTGCCAACATAAATGCAACAATTCTGATATAGAATTAGACCGTGGGAGGTGATGGTCATCCTCACCTTGGGATCCGGGACTGCTGCTGACCAATGTTAAGGAGTCTGGATCATCCAAACTTTTGAACAGGCACGTGTTATCCCGGTGAAGATTTTGTCATGACTAATTCAATTTGGCCTGGATTTTGTCTGCAAGGTCACACTGTCAGAAGTGCTTAGGTCTATAATCTGACAAAGAATAAAAGCCTAAATTTAAAAGTGAACAGAAAAATAATCCTATACGGTACGAAATGTGTCCACCATCCTACAGAACAGTAATCAAGACAAAAATATCCCTGATCATTCATGACTCTCAATTTATTACATTGACTTCACATGGAGCTTGAATCTTGGTACTTCGTCAGGCAAACAGGGCAAAGGGAGGAATAGCAATGCTCATGAATCAAATGTTAAGTATTTAGCTGCACATAGGTATTTGTGGCCATATCTTGCCTCAAAAGGATAAACTCCCCTAGCTAATACACCAAATAGGCAAATGCATTAGTTACAATCATTGCACTTTGATCAACCAAAGACATAATTGCAAACAAGGGAAGCTTTCCTTTGGGTAAGTAAAACCATTCCATTTTAACTTATCCTACCAACCCAACCCCTTAATTCCAAATGCAAAGCATAACATATGCTAGAAGTTTCTCAATTAGTTGTGATCAGTGCTGCAGGAACAGGCTTCTTTTCCACAAGCATTCATCATTTACTGAACCAAGCAGGCCAGCAATGATGCAGAATTAGATCTCATGGACAACACAATTCACTTAAGATAAAGGAAAGCATTCGATGTATTAATTTTAAAAATTTTAGAAAATCAAATCATTTTCCTGAATGATTAAGCTAAGCATACCTACAGATTCAAATCTACAGTTTATCAGTAAATTCATGAAGTAGATGGTTAAGCTTAAACAAGGCACTATTGAATAAATTACCAACATATGGCATAAAATAAGCAGCTTTTTCCACAAAAACTAAATGGACAGATAAGTGAGTATTCAAACTTCCCAGATCAGCGATTCCAACTTTATGGACTTGAAAGGTAGCTATAACAGGAAGGTGGTTTTTAGGTAGTGTGGGTGAGAGAAGAGACAAACCTACTGTGAAAAAAAATCACAATAGACCATTGCCCGTATATTACAAAAGAGTCCAATGCCTTTCTGACCTTTTTCAAAGCATGTTATATTTAAAGCAAAGTGAAACAAGCCTGTAAGATCAAGTGTTTAGCTGCAGATTTTCAGGTCATCATCTCATTCAAATGATTAAATCTCAGCCATTTGGGCCTCACTCAAGGTCTGTGAGCTTTGTCTTGTTACATCGCTCCCTACCTTTTGGAGATCTCTGAGCCTTAGCATCTCGAATCAGATTTGATAAATATCTAAATTTGTACCATCGTTTCCAATGTCTATCTGTGACGCATGCTGGGCTGTTTTCTAATTTATAAAGTGCTGTTCAAGTAAAGCTATTCCAGGCTAGGTGCTTAACATGACTTATGTCTCTGCCCATTACACATTTAACCCATGGAATCAAACTTTGTTATGACAGACAGCAGAGAAATTTGGCAAATGTGTAATCAAGGCAAGGGAAGTACTTAGTACCACAATGGCAATTCATCCCAAAGTCTTAAAAAAAAAACTGAAATAAAAGTAATCTGAGTTCATTAATTTAAGAAAAATTAGATGAGATGAGAATCAAGAGATTTGATTGCAGAATCAAATTTCTCACCAGAAGTCAGGATAGCTTGGAGTGTTGATTTTTTTTTAAATAAAGGGCAAAATTCAACATATAATTTCAGTCTTTGAATTGAAAATATTTACAATTAAAAAGCTCATTTTTGGCAAATCTACATTAGATTCTTAGGCACACAGATCAGTAAATTACAAGTCAGTCCATGCTGTTTTGGGCTATCTCAAATGGGGACTGCAATAGGTTGTGGTACAATTAACATCATAAGAAAAAAAAAGTCATCAGTGTTTGACTGTTGTCCAATTATCTGGAAAATGTGCCTTTGTTGCACAAAGCCAGAGCTCAGCTGCAATGTGTGTTCCATAGTTCAATAACTTGTGCGCTTTCTAGCAATGCTGACATAGAGAATGGCCACCTAGAGAAGCTCACTAATCAACGGCTTTGCGAGAGGAGAGAACCATGTGGGATCATTAAAAATTGCAGATTTAGAAATATTACACAAGCAAGCCCATCATTTACATTCAATTAATTTCTAACTAACATTATTTCAGCCTTTTCCTAACATTTTGAAGAATGGATGCACAGGAAATTAAGATGTATGTTTGCTATCCATGTTGCTCTAGTTAGAGTTAAAAGTTTTAAAACTAAAGTTGCAGAATAATCACAGCACAAACGGTATATGTTAGCCTGCAAATACTATTCACAACTACTTCTTGTCTTTCGTGCGCACCATCCTAAACTGTGGTGAATCAAATCTGTATTAACTTGGCATGCAAAAGCTCTCAAAACTGAAGTTTACGATAAGAGAAATCTCCTGCACAAAACAAACCCCAAGTCTTACCATTTTCACAAGTACATTGAATGATGTGCTCAGGCCAACATTTAACTCATGACAGACGGATGACTCTGCCTTACTGTACATTTGCTTAGCGAAGGAAAGGGACTCTTACATCTTTCCATTTCTAATAGGCCACCTCTAGCAACCGTGGATTCCCAGTTGTTTGGCTGTGCTACGGCAATGATAGACTTTTTTAATGAATGGTGGACTGCACAGTTATACTATTTATTAACATGAAAACAAACAGTTTATCTTTAGCCTGCTTGCGAACAGCAAGCCTTGAAATAAAGGCTGTGGTATCACAGATATATTTATACCAGTATTATTCTACAATCCATGTACTGACAGGAGCAGAAGATGTCAATAATTAGACAGACTGCATTTTAAGGTTCTTACATTTTTAAAGAATTAGAAACTCCAACAACTGAGATTTTAGCTCTAGCACAAGTGTGAATTTAACTTCAGCAAAACTACCCATCACTAAAGGATTCCTTAGTAAATCTCTCAACTACAAGGTTCAAAGGGCATTTTGGCACTTCAGTTTTAAAATGTCCAGCATATTAGGCAGAACATGATAAACTTCTGTAAATCTGAATTTATTTTATCCAAAGTTATGATGACAGAAATGGCCTTCTGTGTTCCACACTTCTATGATGCTTATTGTTTTTAGCAAAGGAAGCTGCAACCAACAAACCAGTCTGTAAAGGGTTGAAATCCTTCAGGATAGAGACCAAGAAATGCCATGGAATGACCAGTCTCACCACAGACCGAGGTACCCACACCAACAATTGTGGGTATTTTAAGACTTTCTCAGTTTAAAATTGCAGTGAAGAAAAGTGAGCAAATAAATCCAAATACTTAAACTGCCCAAGAGATGTATTCAACTTCATTGCCCTGGTGTTTCCCAACATTTTACCAAGGATTTTAAACCTTTAGTCTTTGACCAGATCTGTAGCAGAATTGGTAGGTCCGTCAGCCTGAAGCAAGACAGGAATACAACTTCAAAGCTCAAATGAACCCTTGCAAAAGATAATCTCTAATGTTATCCAAAACATTAAGAGGCATTTGAATTTAGTGTTAATGTACAGACATCGAGAAAAGTATTGCTTCACGAAATACAAACGTTGAGACAAACTGCACCGAGAATATGAAAAGCATTAAGAGTAACAACACATTGAACAGATTTTCAATTAAATTCTCCCTCAACAAATCAACTGTAATGTTTACTTCAATTATGCTTTCAAAGCACGACTTAAAGTCATTTTCCATTCAACATTAGCAAAACATAACTTATGCTTCAACTCAACTGTTGCCAATTTGAAAACAGTTTTTTCTATTAAAATCAAATACTATAAAAGAGAGCAAACTTTACATTGGCCTTCTGCAAATTTATCCTCACAACACATAAATCTGGATATTGTTCTGTTTGCTTATCAACTTTGACAGTGTAATGGGTTCCTGACCCACAGGACTGTACTAAGCCAAACAGCTTTTTGCAACCTATGAATACAGTGACAATTAACAATTCGACAGTTAATTTTTGGGACAACCTTTGGAAGGGCCGGGGAGAAGACAGACAAGAGGAAATATTTTCTGCTCTTAACTGCAACGAAGTGACTGCTGCTGGCAGTAAAGTCACGGGAACATAAGTGGGCTTGGTTGAAATGACCCCTACCGTAACTGGGAAACAACCTTCAGACAACAGATCATTAATGAACCATAATTCCCTGGGAACAATATCAGACAGCCACCAGCAGTCCAGGAAGTTCACCTCAGCTTGAATATTTTTTAAGAAAGGCAAATGCAGAAAAAGAAAACAAAGAAAATTTTTACTCCCCCGTTTCCTTTAGTTTTATAAGACAAGAATCACCAAAACAGCTGGACCAACTTATTAAGACCAATGTTGCATGTAATTATAGGTTAGGCTTGGAGGCCAGTTAGTGACAAAATCATGTCTTTTTAGTAGGATTCAGATGCATCCTTAAGATATATAGGTTACATCATTCAGTGGACATACGTTTTTGGTCAGGTGTCATTACTCACCATGAATTTTTGTCAACGTTAAACTCTTCATGTACACATGACATCGGCTTACGAGTCCTTGTTGTTAAATGTTAAAAGCTTCTTGGGGTGCTCAATGAAATCCACAGCAAGACAACGTAATCTGCCCATTGTGAAAAGTTTATTGTAGGGCACACTTCTAAAATTAAGTTGAGCTGAGATTGTCAGTTTGACTATGTGACAAAAGGACCTGAAATGGACAAGGACATCAATGAAAACGGGAAAATGGTTGCTGTACTGTTGTCCATTGTTGCAACTGTGAAGTCTTCATTAAAGATAGCGAAACAGGGTGAAGCATAAATTTGAATGCAATATGGGGAAATGTTTTAAACGTTTTTCTTTTTTCAAAGCTACATCTGCCTATACAGAGAGACAGCAGTATACATGATTGCAAATCAAGTATGGACATCATCTTTTTTGCTTACAATCCCAAATTAAGAACACTGAATCACACAACCTTCATTAGAAAATAACATGTTCAAACTATCTACTTCAAAACTTAAATAATTTACACTATAAAATTTCATAATTCTTTTCCTTCATTTTTGTTACAAATAAGATACAAAAACCTTCAGTCTAGATTCTTAACATTTGACTTCAGGAGAGAGCTTCATGCACAAACAAGACTAACATTGACAATTAACCTGCAGGTGTCTTGTGGTTCTCGGTTACAGTACTCATTCGGCTCTCCACACCTAAAAACAAGCAGCCTGCAACACCTGGACTACTGAGCACTTTTTCTGTGGCTTTCCAGAGACAGCAGGCTTTCCTTAATGTTTGCAAAATTCAGTTCTGTGAACTTGTGCCAGCTGTGAAACTAAGTTACAGTAATGGACACTATCTAAATTCACATCATGGACAGCACAATAATTCACTATTTCAAATATCAAACAAGAACTTTTTTTCGACGTGAATCAATCGAAAAGCATTCAAAACAATAGCGAAGTGACATACAAAAGTTGTTCCTTTTAAGAAATTTATGATATCTGCTCAGAACAATATCATCCATATCAGAAACTGCATTACTCCATTCTCACACTCAGCAAAATAAATTCAATGCCCAAAAGGTTTACACAGTTTACAACTTGTGAGCAATTTCTAGTACAATTCACAGCAAAAGACAACTTTGCTATTTAAAACATAATGCGCTCATTTAAAAACCCAAAATAATTTCTACCACGTGACACGTCAACATAAACGGCAGATATTCATATCCATTTATTCAGTTGAACGTCAAGGCAATGCAATACAACACACTCCTGGCCTACCTACCTTCAATCTAACAAAATTCCAAATGGGTCAAGTAAATCTAAAAAGAAAACTATCACAGTACCGTCTAAAACGGCTTTCCATTCTGCATTCCTCAAACAATATTTAATACAGTTTAGGAAATACTTACCCATAAAGGCTTTCATAATTAAAAAATAAAATCAGCAAAACTAGCAAGTATAGCATCCTATCAGTTTAATTCCTACAAGCATTACATGCTAAGTACATGATCAGGACATTTCTGCATTGTTATTCATATTTCAATGTATCTCTTGACAAAGAAAATCGAGGACATGGGCAAAAACAATTTCACAAGTGTTATCGCACAGTAAGTCATCTCTATTTTGCAAGGTTTTAGTGTACTTACAGTGCAAAGCTCCTTGAAGGAACAGAATCAAGGATGGTGCACAGCATACGCCAGGTTACCCTTACAGAGCTAGCTCTACATTGGCTGGAACACACCTGTACTTCAATAAATACAGTGGCAAAGAGAGACTGCAATGGCATTCATCTTTTGCATAATTAAACTGAGCAACTACCAGAATATTCAAGTGCAAGCATGGGGGAAAAAATCTATTTTGCACAGAAACAACCATTTTCAAATAGAGGGAAAAATATGCAGAAGCAATTCAGATAATCTTCCAAGGTTTTAAAATGGAAAATTCCAACTAAATAACGTGAAAAATAAAACAGCTAAAGCAGGTCATAATGCATTAGAAAAACAATTCCATAGTCATTCTGAGGAACTACTTAATCGTTAATGAATACTTGGACTGATAACCTTACCATCAGCTTTCCTAAACTCCTTCTGTCAGAAAAAAAAGTTATGGGGCACTATTTTACATGGCAAAAATTGTAGACCATATAAACAAACTGACAAAACGCCTCAAAAGTTTGTCAGACATATAGCATAAAATTGCAAACAAAAGCTAAGGATGCCAGCCAAAACATTAAATCGCATTTCACCTTCATATGTTGTTATAGAAACATTATGCAAAAGATATACTGCTTGCAACTTTGCATTATTACTAATGAGCTAAACTGAAATCATGGTGGCTTCAGGAACGTGGATTACGGCAACTATTTGATCTGAATTGAATTATGCACAAAGTCTCAGCACGACCCAAGAGAAAATTCCGCACGCACAGAACGTGTTGTAACAGGTTACAATTAGGTGCAACACAACGTACTATGTATTTACCCATAGATCCAACTTACCCACAAAACAAGGGTTTTCATTTTATTTATTGTCAAGCACAAAACAAGCATTTTCTTTTAAAAGTGAACAGGTATACAATGGAATTAATACATTTTACAACAGAAGCACGTCACTATAGTGACTGAATAGAAATTGAAATACATATGCTGGAATGTTCAAACTATCGTGTTTCACTAAAAGCAAACCAAATTTGCATTTCTACACAAAATAATGGTTATCAAGTTCGCTACCTCTTAAGTATGACAATAGCAAGAAACACTATTTTTTTTTTAAACCAAAAAACAAAATTAAGATCTTCATCAAGCCGTCTGCATCCATTAATTTTACAAAGGCTTTTCCCCAAATGACGCAAATATCTCCACTTCACATTACTGGGCCTGCACAAAAGAAATACATAGAAATACACAAGTGGTTACCAACATGAAACATTTCAAGGACAGAGTGTGGACAGGATCCTCTATCTGTGAAAGGAAAAGTTAAACTTAAAAGCCGACAGATGCTCTTCACTTTTCACATTTCCTGTTGGGGTTGGAACTTTATGTAAGAACAGCCATTCAAATAATATGCTATTCAATGCTCTTCAAATGTGTTCCTCTGAATGTAATATGCAGTTAACTATCAAATGGATGAGGGTATTGATATACAGTGTGCACTGCAGTTATCGATGAGCCTCACTGAAGTCAAGTAGGGATATTTATTTCATGCCGAATCAAAAATACACTTTCAATCATGAATCCATTGTTTACTGGAATTTACCTGTGGGGGTTGTTGCGCTGGCGGATGCTGGGGAATTCCTTGGGAGTTCGTCTGACTGTAATAAGCTGCTTGCTGTCTGTAATACTCAGCCCACGCAGCACTGTAGTCTGGCTGTCCGCCTGGCTGAGCTGCCGTACTGGATGCTTGAGCTGCCTGACCTGAAATAATAAGCAGAACTGAATCACTGATCTAAGATCAGAAAATTCAAACGTACTTGAATTAAGCTTTCCAGAGACATACATACTTTGTTTCTTGTAGTATTCCTCCCAAGCTTTTGTATAATCCTGTTGCGCTCCTTGTGGTTGTCCCTGTTGACCTAAACAAAAGGTGGTTAACATTTTATGAAATAAATCTTAAAGCATTGAATGATAAAAAAAATTCTAATTTGGGTCTTCAAAGTAAAAGATTCCAACAAAGACAGAAAAATTCACTTATTCTTCCAAAAAAAAAGACCAGAAACTGTTGGATAAACTCTGCAGGTCTAGCAGCCATCTGTGGAGAGAAAGCAGAGTTAACATCGAGTCCAGAGACCCTTCAGAACAGCAATGTTAACTCTACATTCTCTCCACAGATGCTGCCAAAGCAGCTGAGTTTCTCCATCAATTTCTGTTTCAGATCTTCAGCATTCACAGTTCTTCTATATTTTGTACCACTCGCTCCTCCAGTTGGGTATGAACTTGTCGGCTTCACTATAAAATATTTTGCTCAAGAACAACTAAAGCTGCTTAAAATTATTCTTTGGAACATCTAAACATGGACCACACAGCTACAACAAATTGCATCGGGACTATTCAAAAATTGCTTTAAATTTGCAATTTCTAATTGTACTGGAATGGTTAAGAAATGTGTTTGATTATAAATGCTCAGGATTCTTATGTCGTCTGCTTCCTGTGCAATGGGAATTTCCTTTGGGCTGCCATGGGCAGAGATCAGATTTCTGGCACCAAGATTTGCAAAGCTCCACAATTATGCAGTACCATGAACAAAGTTAATCAATGCCATTTTTAAAAATGTCCTGGTCACTTGGGAAGAGATGTGGTTTCTCTGCAGTCTGTCTTACAGTCTAGTACAAAGCACATTCTACACTTTATAGAACACTTCCAGGATTTTTACAACTGCAGCTTTTCCATCTCATCTTTTGCGCATCTCCTTGCCATCAATCCTATGTTTTGACATGATAACCTAAAGTATTTACCTAATTTCTTGTAATATTCTTCCCAGGCTTTGGTATAATCAGTCTGAGGAGGCTGGGCCGGGTTGGGTTGGTTTGGATCAGCTGCTGGTAAAAGTACAGAGCCATGATTATCATATTAACACCAAGGATATTAATTCCCAGAGGGAGGAAAGGAAGATGATAGTTTATAACAATAGGAAACCTAAAAGCTATTCGAAGAGATTTTCTCACCCTCTGAGAGAAGTGCTTCAGGAACATACTGCCACTGATTTAAGAAATAGGGATAATATAACAGCTAAGACTAGTTTCCAAAAGAAGTCAGTTTATGAAATTTCTTTTGGGGTAAGATGCAAGCTTAGTTCTCAAAAGATTTTTACAACTGCGGTAATTAACTCTGTCAGTGTAGCCAGAAGATCTGATAAAATACCCGATGATTTACCCGGTGCAGAATTTGGGGTACTGCCCTGACCGGTGCTTGAAGGTGCAGGTGGCTGCTGTGCTTGTTGCTGATAATACTGAGCGTAATATGCTGCCCATGCAGCTGTATTTGCATCTCCAGCTTTGCCTATAATAGATTTAAAAAAATTCATTACTGCTAGCATTCAAACACTAGATAAAAATGCATTCAATAACTTGAACATTACAGTAAGCTCTGGGGATCATTTGCTTTTTCTCTTCCTCTCCTGAGGTGTCAACTCCCGCTTGTACCCGATTCCACAAGTACAAGCTACTCTCCAGGATGCCATCCAACTGTCAGTCAGCAAGCATGAGCCAACAGTGTAAAGATTGTTCGGCTATTTAACTATTAACATCTCAGTCAAAGCCAACCCTGACCTCAACTGGCACTGCCATTTGCACGCTTCTGAAGTGGGGATTACTAGATGTTCATTAAGGGTGATACCACCTCATGCACCCTGGATGAGATCAGCCAAATCTCTAGGACAACCAGCGATGGGAAATAAATGCTGGCCTAGCCAGCACTGCCCATATCCAATGAATGAACAAATATTAAGATACCAGGAATCAAATGTGGGCCCTGTTGTTCTATATGGCCAAAAACAGACTGCCTTTATCAAGAAAAATGAGCCACTGAAGAGATCAGTGGATTGCTTTTAAACAAGTGCATGCAAAATATTATATAAAGAAACCTTGTCTTACTTGGATCTGGTTGACCCTGTTGCTGCCAGGGCTGATAGGCATTCCCCCATCCTTGTGGAGCATATGGAGCTGGTGGACCACTGCAGAGGTTAAGAGATTACATCATGGCAACATAATACATACTTTGGCTAAGTCTAAAACAATTGTGTTGTGCAAAATCAATTTACTTACTGTTGAGGAGGACCAGGTGGCCCTGGATTATAGGGCCCTGGATTATAGGGCCCCATAGGAGTTCCAGGGCCCGGAGGACCAGGGGGCCCATGAGGGCCAGGAGGCAAATGAGGTCCATGAGGACCGTGGGGACCAGGTGGCCCAGGAGGACCAGTAGGAGCCTAAATGCACAAACATACATTGTGAAATATAATCAGGTGTACAACAAGAGGAGTTTCTAGAGATCGCCAGACCACAAAAAAAAACAAGCAAACATACAGAAATTCTCCATGCAGTTAAGTAGCATAGAAGATACAGTTTAATGCAAACATTCAATGGTATTCTACCACAAGAATTGAAGCTGGAGTTTCCCATTTGGTCCCTCAAGTTTACTCAGTCATTCAATGGAATAATAGCTACGATTGTGACCTTAAGTTTACTTTCCACCTGCACCATGACACTCAACTACGTTGTTCATCAAAAATCTCAGTCTTGAACATATTAAAATCACCAACCTCAACTGCACTCTGTGGAATAGAATTCCACAGTCTAGAGAATCCTCAGAAAAATATAACCTCTGCATCCGAGACTGAACTGGGAAGTCTCCAATTTTTGAACTGTGTCCCCAGTTCTACACCGAGCTACAAGCGAGAAAATCATTTCACCTTCCATTTTGTCAAGTCCCCTCAGAAGTGCATTCTTCAGTAATGTCATCTCTCATTCTAAGCTCCAACGTGTATGAGCCCAACTTGGTCAACCCATTTTTCACAAGATAACCCTTTATCCTAGGAAACAGGCTTCCTTCAAAACAATTCCCAGATCAATAAAATGAAGATCCACATAGAAATGGAACTAACTTTACATTCAACAATATCCTTGCAGCATTCAATATTTAATTAAGAAAGCTACAAACGTAATCCTAATTTTCAGGCACTTTCTCCTGCTTTGGCTTGTGGCAAAATTTAATAAAGATTAAAATTCCCAATCGTGTTTTTTTAGGCGTTCATGATTTTACCGCCGCTAACTTGAAAATTAACAATGCATTCAGCAAACAGATTTAATCACCATATTGTCACACTGGATGCTATGGAGTAGTGTTGTGCTCTCAAGCACGTGGACACTGTGTGCTGGAACCATGGACTTATTAAGGCTCAGTGAATTCACCGAATGGCATTGACATCTTGTATTTATATAGGTACTACAGACACCACAGGAAAAGTCTGACACTGAGCCACAACAGGAAGGAAAAAAATCAAAATCCTGGTCCAAGAGGCAGGTTTTAACAAAGCCACAAATGAGTTAAGCATCAAATGAACACAGGCAGGTAACAATTAAGAGCTTTCAAAGATATTAGCGGACAACACCAAAATTGGCCGCACAGTAGACAGTGAAGAAGGCTTTCTAAGATTACAAAGAAATCTTGATCAAAGGGGTCAATGAGCTGAAAAATGGCAGATGGAGTTCAATGCGGATAAATGCAAAGTATTGTATTTTGGTACAACAAACAAGGGTAGGGCTTATACAATTAACGGCAGGGCCTTAGCTAGTGTTGTACAACACAGCCACATAATTCTTTGAAGCTTGCATCACATAGGCAGGGTGGTTAAAAAGGTGTTTAGAACACTTGCCTTCATTGCTCAGTCCTTTGAGTATAGGAGTTCAAAGTCATGATGAGGTTATACAGGACACTGGTGAGGCCTCTTCTGGAGTACTGTGTACAGTTCGTTGCCCAGTTATAGGAAGAATATTGTTAAACCAGAGAGGGTTCAGAAGAGATTTACTATGATGTTGCCAGGTATGGAAGGTTTGAGTTATAAAGAAAGGCTGGATAGGTTGGGACATTTCCCACTGGCACATAGGAGGTTGAGAGGCAACCTGATAGAAGTTTATAAAATAATGAGAGGTATAGATAGAGTTAACGGTAGTGGTCTTTTCGCTAGAATGGGGGGTTTCAAGGCTACGGAGCACACTTTTAAGGAGAGAGGAGAAAGATTTAAAAATGGCATGAGGCAATTTTTTTTTTACATTGAGGGTGATGTGTGTGTGAAATGAACTTACTGAGGAAGTGGTGGATGCGGGTAGAATTACAACGTTTAAAAGACATTTGGATATATATGAATACGAAAGGTCTGGAGGGATATAGGCCAGAAGCAGGCAGGAGGGACAAATTTAGCTTGGGATTATGTTTGGCATGGACTGGTTGGACCGAAGGGTTGTTTCCATGCTGTATGACCATATGACTCTATATGGAAATAGACGGGCTTAATGATGCTGCTCATCTTAAAATCAAATAAGGCACTTGGGCTGTAAATTGTAACCTCAGACACTTGCAAGGATGAGGGACAGTGAAGATTAAAGACAATGGATTCTGCTCCAAATATTTATTTAAGAGGAAATTTCTTCATTGAGTCTGGATCACATTCAAGTATTTTTGTAATTAAAAGACAATGAAGGAGTTGAGTTGAGTGGGATGGTGGTGAATTGGAAGTCAGTATGAATACACTTTCAAAATCTGACAACATCATGCGATAGTGCCACCCTCCACAACCACTTTAAGATGGATTTCCTGGGCAAGCAAGAAATCACTCCTTGCCAACCAACAAGAATCCAACAAATTCCAGAACAAAATAATAACCCATGGTGTGCCACATAGATCCCATCCACTTGGTTTGCTTTTACAGAATATAGATTCTTCATAGTAATTTTCCATCCTATATCGGTAATGGTCCAATTCACTCCATCTCTGTCCATTATTGAACATCAGAACATGAAAGAACGTATGTAATCAGTGAACTAAGTTATAATGGTCTCTCAAGCCTCCTGCGCCATTCAAAAAATTCATAATTTTCTGTCTCAACTCCACTTCCCACACATTCCACAAATTCCTCAATTCCAAAAGGCCACAAATCTGTACTGAAATATTAAATATTCTTAGCACTGAAATGTAGAAAACTCCAAAAGAATCATACAGTGAATTAAGAAATTTCTCAACAATTTCAATTAATTCACCCTTACCTTAAGATTGTTCCTCTTCTAATTTCTCCAGTATTGACCCTGTTAAGACTCTTCAGAACCCCTCACATTTTAATGAGATATAAACTTCAAGGAGCGAAGGGCCCAGTTCACAGCCTTTATAAACGACAGCCCCCTCCACCCAGAATCAAAATAATGAACTGTCACTGCTCCATCTCCAATGCAAGCATAATTCCCAGAAATATGAAGACCAAAACTGCAGACTGTACTGCAGTACTGTCTCACCAAAGCCCGACAGTGTTGTAGCATGACTTCCTTTTTCAAGTACTCCAATCCCCTTGCAATAAAGGTTATTTGCCTTAACAATCTACATGCTAACTTTTTCCCTCTGTACAAGTAAACCAATTGTAGTGAACATCAACATCTTTTTAAAAAAAAATTCTGCTTCTCTATTCTTATTACCAAAGTGAATAGCCTCACATTTGATCACAATTCACTCCATCGGCCATTGCTGCACACAAAGTCAAGCTGTCTGTCTATATTTCTGTGCAGCCTTGATTGCACCAATATGAACAATGCCACTACATCCCATATGCGTAAAGTGCTGTCCAATAGGTTAGCCACCAACCATATGCAGAAACTTGGAAATTTACATGAGGTGGACTATATTTTTCTGTTACCGAGTTTAAAACAAAATTAGTAATACACACTTCTGGGCATGTGATATTCTTAAAAATTAAATGACATTTGCATGTGTACTTGTACCTTTTGTGTGTTTTTTGGCACCACGTCTCAATATGCCAATTAGATGGCTTGAAGACTTACCCCAATCTTCTCTTCAATAAGTTGTCGAGCATAGTCAATCTGCTGAGTTGATCCACGAATAATAAACATTTTGAAATTGGGATCAGCATTTGGAGGTGGATTTCTCTGAAGCTCTATCCGTGCTCCTGACTGTTGGCTGATTGCCTTTACAGTCTCGCCACCTAAAGCAGAGCAGATTTTCAGAAAAAATTACACCAATTTGTCAACATTGATACCATTTAGGCTTTTAGCTAAATCCTTACAAATAAACAAACATTCTGCCTTAATACTTTTCAGTCAAAGGATGCGCCACAGGGCAGTATGATGGCTCAGTGGTTAGCAATTCTGCCTCGCAGTGCCAGGGACCTGGTTCCAAATTCCACCCTCAGGCAACTGTCTGTGTGGAGTCTGCACATTCTCCCTTTGTCTATGAGGATTTCTGCCAGGTGCTCCGGTTTCCTCTCACAAGGGAGGTTAGGCGGATTGGCGACACTCAACTGCCCAGTGTCCCAGGATGTGCAGACTAGGTGGATCAGCAATGGGAAACGCAGGGTTATAGGGATAAGGCAGTGGAGTGGGGCTGGGTGGGATGCTCTTCAGAGGGTCATTGTGGACTTGATGGTCCAAATGGCCTGCTTCCACACTGTAGGGATTCTATGAAGTTGCATTCTTTCCTTGGTCAGATATAACAGAGGTTAGATGCAGAGTAAAGCCCAGGTGATACTGAGCCCAAATTATCCACCTGCACTTTAAACTCAAGTTGAAATTTCCCCTCCTCTCTTGCCACAGCACTCGGCCAAAGAATAGACCATTACCCCGTAATATATAAAACATTTGGCATTCTGAATTACATATGATTAATTTTCTCTCTCTAATCTATTTCAACGCGATCCATTTTCCACCTCTCAGTAATGCTGAAAAACAGAACCACCTTACATCAATAGTTAGGACATGAAATTCGCCATGATATCAGCAATTCAGGAGAATCTAGCTAACTCCATAAGGATGAAAGAAACTGAAGCAAACACTAACAAAATTAGATGCAGGATAGAATTAAACGCAATAATATCACAGGCATCATTTGTGGGACTTATTAGGCTCAATGGCCTCACTGAGATGTAAACACAACGCACCGGAAACAGTTAAAATTATTTGAGCAATTCTGTAAAACACCAATATTCTCGCTGAACATGGCTGCAATTGTGTTTTAAATGAAACTAGAAACAAACAGAACAATTTTTTACAACAACACATTACCTTTGCCAATTATTATCCCAGTCTTGCTGCTCGGTACCGTGAAAGTGAACTCCTGAAGTCCACCAGGAGGGCCCATATTCCAATTCCCTTGGCCTCTCCCTCTTCCTCTGCCAGGGCCAGGACCACCAGGACCTGGAGGCACACCAGCCTGAAAACGAGGGCAAAAAAACTTCTCAACTACTCTTTTCAAGATGGTCGCAACTTGCGAGCAACACAAAAAAATTTCCTTGCTGCTATCAACATTCAAGACAAGGTAAGAAAACAGCAATCAGAATGTCAGTGAAGCACATTTATAACAAACATTTAACTGACATGCTTAAAAGAAAGCATTTGTAACCTAACCTCCACACTTCGTAGGAGGTCTGTAAGTATTTCTGCAGCGTGCTGACATCTGTCTGGAGGGCCCAAGATCTGAGCTATCCTTTCTGGCGTCGTCCCGTCATCTTGTGATAAAAAAATTATTGGGAAGATATTTTTTGGAAAGTTAAGAAAAGCATAAAACTTAAATTACTCAATTTGAATAGGTTAGGCTTTAATAAATTCACCTGGCTTGAACTGAATCCTCACACCGGCATCGTTCTGTATCTTCTTAATCATTTCTCCGCTTCTCCCTATTACAATACCAACAGCAAAGCGAGGTACAGGAACCTAACAGAAAACATGATTAGTATGTACTGTACTATGGCAGAGAGACCCTACGGACAAGGCCAATGGCAATATAAACAACATTGCCAGATGTGCCTGTAAAAACAATGCACTCAACCTGCTGATAAATCAAAATTAAAGCCAATCAAAAATAAAATGATCAATGCAACTCAGCAACTCTCTGTTGAATGGGTTACAGAGTCTAAAGAAAAAAAACGTGTTCAACCTTCAACCTGTTTATTTTATTTGTTTGGTCAGTACGGCTCACACTTACATCTAATGCTTCATTTGTTCCTCCCAAACGGGATCCATATTCATTACGCTGCTCTCTAAAACCACCTTGCTCTCGGTCACGAATTAGATCCATCACCATGTCCTTGGCTTGCTAAATCACACAATGGAAAAATACAAATACTTGTACTCAATTTTTCCAATATTGCTAACTTTCGTCATCATAAATGTTACCAAAAATTACTGCATCCTACCTGTACTTTGAATGGATCTCCAGTGATGCGAAGGGGTTTGTCTGATCCTGTTGGCTGAGGTCCATCTTGAATCATCACCATCTTGACTCCTGCACGCTCCTATTTTGCAACAAAACAACTCCATGTACCCACCTTTGCATGTTGAACTAGTACCAATATTCATTACATACAACATGAGGTAAAAACGAGAAACATAACTCTTACTTGCAGTTGCTTGATTGTTTCTCCACCTTTCCCAATAACAAGTCCAGCTTTGCTTGCAGGAATCATAATCTCCTGCACTGAAGTACCTGGTCCATCTCCATGATGCGTACCTGGACCAATTCGACCTCTTTCAACTATTTGATCAAGTAACCTCTTTGCAGCTCTATATTAACAAATCATTAAAAAGACAGTTTTAAGTATTCCTGAATGAGAATGGCGGGTAAAAGGGAAGAAGAAAATAAAATCTTAATACAAATAATAATGACTTGCCTATCCACTATCAGATTTTAATACAAAATCAGAGGGATGACTGCAATTGGACTGCTTGTGCTTAAACCACACAGGCACACAAATGATCATTAGGCATTATAATTGTCCTAGAGTATATATTAAAGTACGCACCACAGAAATCACTGAACATTTTAAATTTACTTACAGAATGGAATCAGGGCTTCCCGTCAACATGCAAGATCTTTCTGGTAAACCACCACTGTCTGAAAATGAAATTTATGGAATGTCAGAACATACAGAGCTAGAACGCAAGCTCAACAGGAGCTTGAGCACAGGTAGGAAAACAAAGTACATATCAATGGTAAATTGCTTTGACTCGTGGAATGTAGGAAGTAGAGTTCTACTGTAGAGATCACTGCTGCTCATTATTTGTAGAATTAATTTGGTCAAATTCAAGTACACGACCAACATTTTAAACTACATTGATTTGAGGTATATTATTCATAAGCAAGGCCGCAACAAAATGCAAGTTGTCATTAAGAACTTTCAGAATAAGTGTGTAATTGTATCAAGCACATTAAAGCTGTAAATCATATGCTGAGGTTTCCACCCAGAGGAACAGAATTTGAAGCAGGGTTTCTGTTGTGGCTTCTACAGATATAAGTGCAGAGATCTGGTCTCTAGTTTACAACAAGGACACAAAAGTTGACAACATTTCACAGGGCAGAATTCTAACAAAGATGCAAAAAGGCTAGGTTCTTTCTCTTTTTTTAATAACAAAACACTAAGAAGTGATCCTGACATTAGTATTTAAAAATGTGCATGGACTCAATGGGGTAGCTAAAGTATTTCCAGTCACAAGGAAGCCCAAACTCAGTCAATAATGTTGCATAGCCACTAATTAATCCAATAAGGTGTTCAGGAGAACTTTCCTTCCTCGGAGTGTTGAAAATTTGCTCAATGGACTGAGTGGGCTGGCTCAGCCCATTTGTAATTCCCTACAGCTGATGGTAGTAAGCTGCCTTCTAGAACCACCAGAACCAGTTGATGGTGGCGTGAGTTGCCACCACACTGTTGACAGGAAAGGAATTCCAAGATTTTGAGTGAATGAAGAAACTGGGGTTGAGTTCCAAGTCAGGGAAGCGTGTGGCTTAGAGGTGAACTTGCAACTGCATCTATGCATTTGCTGCTCTTGCCCTTCAATGTGGTCGAGGTCATAGTTTTTAAAAGTACTGTGAAAGACAGCCTCAGTAATCTGCTGCACTGCATCTTGCAAATGGTATAAATTACTGTTACCATAGGTCAATGGTAGGCGATTGAATGCTGCATACTATGGATTAGGCAACAATCAAATGGATGACATTGACTTGGATGGCATCAAACTTCTTGAATTGTTAACTATTCGATCAAAAGAGTTTTCAAGGTGTTAGATACAGTTCATAGGGTTGAAGCGATCAAAGGAGATAAAGTGATCAGCCATGATCATATTGAATTGCACAGCAGGTTCAAAGGGCTGAACTGCCTACTCCTGTTGCCAGTTCGTGTTTGCTGAGCGTTGCTGAAATTATATTACCAGACAAGTAGGGAGTAATCTCCAATATTCCTGACCTCTTTCTTGCAGATGGTGGATGGCGTTTGGGAGGCATAAGGCAAGTGACCTCGACACAGAAATCTAAGCTTCTGACAGGCTTTTCTAGCTATAGTGTGTGTCCGTCTCGTTCTGTTTCAAAATGTTGATAGGAGGATTCAGTGATAATAATGCCACTGAACTTCAAGGGGAAATCACCAAGTTTTCTCTTGATGGAGACTGCCATTACCTGGCACTTGCCTGGTATGAATGTTATTGGCTCTCATCAGGTCAATCCTAAATGCTGAGATAGTAAGAACTGCCGATGCTCGAGTCTGAGAGAACATAGTGTGGAGCTGGAGGAACACAGCAGGCCAGGCAGCTGCCTGGCCTGCTGTGTTCCTCCAGCTCCACACTAATCCTAAATGCTGTATGGATTCAATGATGAAACAGGCGAAGCCATCTGGACTTCAGACATTATCCTGAGGGGCTCTTCCAGTCATGTTGCGGGACTGACATGACTGAGTCCCAACAACCAAGATAAACTTCATTTGTGCTTGAAATGACTTCTATTCCTGATTCTTACAGACGCCAGTTTTGCTGAGGCTTCTTGATGCCAGACAGGGATTGCATTGCTGAACAAAACCATTAACGTCACCTTTTACCGCTTTGGGGCATCAGTACTTCTTTCGCTACACACACAAGACCAACAGAACTAGCTTGGATGTATACAAAGGAGGTAAAGTACATGGGGGAATAAGTGGACAGAGCCATATGCCAATCAGGTCAGATGATGCAAGGTACAATATTGGTCATGCAGAAGTTAATTAAAACACGCCTATTAAACTGAATGGTCCATTTGCTTGGTAAAAATGAATTAGACTTTCATATAAATCCAAGGCATCAAATTTAGTTACGTATAGTAACTGTACTTCAATCAAGGGAGAGCAAAACAAGACCTTGATTTAACTAAACCAAAATTAGTACATTTGGAATAAACTAACAGCACGTAGTTATAATTCTGAACTACTGTCTCTGTCTATATTTTTCATACCTATTTCAGACCCATTTCCTCTAAAATAGATGCAATAAATACAAACAAAGCAAAAATTCAACCTTCACAAATATCTTACCAGGAGCGATCTGTACTTTGCACCCAGACTCTTGTTGTATGCGTGAGATCTGTTCTCCACCTCGACCAATTACTGCAATAAATATAGAATTATCAAATATGCGAGTGAACAGTTTTATACAAAGTTGCAACAGTACAATTTTTCACAAGCTTGCAAATGGCTCAATGAAAAATAAGCCAGCAATTTTCCTCTTTCAAACCATTACTAAGAGGAAAGACTCCCAAACTAAGTCGTTAACCAGATGAAAATTTTGGGATCACAAGCTCTGAGACCACAGTGGTGGCTGTGTGGCAACGGGCCACTTTGATGATTCTGACTGGGCCCTGAGGGTCTGCTGAAGCTCCATTTAAAAATACTGAGTTTGATCCAGCAATTATCATCATGAGGTCATCAAAAGGAATGTTCCCTGTTACTGGTACCTCTACTTGACATCACAGCTTGAATTCAAAAACCCACTCGCTGGGAAGACATATTTACCTATTTTGCACTTCTATGCACACTACGGGAACAAATGAGCATGCCACACATCAAGCAGTAGATAATAGTAACTGCCATTGGAATCACCCCCTCCAACCACCAGTTCTTACAATGCTGGGGTCAAATTAATGAGCACAGGGACTAGACAGGGAGATAACCAGGAAGGAGGATGAGCATGAACAGAGTAGGGAGAGAGAGAAACAAGTTAAAGAGCGAATGAAATTCAAAAGTACAACCCCAGGAACCACAAGTGTCGTGAGGTTGGGATGAAAAGCACTGATTTTCTCACTGAAATTCAGCACAGGTCTCAGATCTAGATACACAACAGTGCATTATGCAAGTCACTTAAACATGCATCATTTGCCAATGGGACAGCAGTTTACTCTTCTTTGCATCATCAGAAAGAATAATCTTTCAATTGAGGATTAGTTAAAACAGAAGACGGAGTCTGGATTAATGGGTCTTTTTCAGGTTGGAAAGGTGCAGCTTCACAATGATCAGACCTATCGATATTAATGACTTTGAGGAGGGGCTGAGTGTAATGTATCCAAATTTTCTGACAAGACAAAAGCAAGTGGGAGGGCACATTGCGATGAAAACATATGGAATCTCAAAGGAGCTATGGATAGGTTGAGTGAGTGCACAAAATATGGCTGATGGAGCTTAATGAAACAAAACATGAGGTTATACACTTTGGCAGGAAAATCAAAAGGGAGACTATTATTTAAATAGAGAGACTCCAAGGGCTCCATTATACCTGAGACACAAAATGTTAGCATGCAGGTACAGGAGAAGGTTAATGGGGTAAATGGAACTTTGGCTGCTATTGCTAGACAGTTGGGAGTTTAAAAACAGAAAGACTTCTTACAAGTGTGTACAGGGTGTTGGTGAGAATGCACCTGGAGCACGGTACGCAGTTTTGGTCCCATATTAAATAAAAAAGATAAACTAATATTAATGGCTGTAATGAAGAGGTTCACTAGGATGATTCTTGGGGTTCAGGGGTTAATTTGTCATGAATGACAATACAGGCTATGCCTTTAACTACAAATAATTTCACTAATTTAAGAACACGTCAGGATTAATAAAGAGGGATTAGATGTTTTAACAGACATAAAGGTGCATAAATCCCCAGGGCCTGATGAGATGTATCTCAGGCTGCTAAAGAAGGCAAGGGAAGAGATTGCTGGGCCCATGGAGGAGTTATTTCGGATTTTGTTGGCCACAGGCGAAGTGCCAGAAATCTGGATGATAGCTAATGTGGTTCCTTTGTTCAAGGGCAGCAGGGATAGGCCAGGTAATTGCAAATCAGTCAGTCTGATATCAGTGATAGGGAATTTATTTGAAAAAATTCAGAGGCACAGAATTAATTAGCACTTGCAAAGGCAGGGATTGATCAGGGATAGTCAGTTAAGATTTCTGGAGGGAGCTCCTATCTGACTAATTTATTGAGTTTTTTGAATAAGTGACCAAATATATTGATGAGGGTAGTGCAGTTGATGTGGTTTATATGGACTTCGGGGAGGCCTTTAAAAGGATCCCACATGGAAGGCTGCTCCAAAATGTAAGAACCCATGGAATCCAAGGCAAATTTGCAAACTGAGTCCAAAACTAGCTTACGAACAAGGCACAAAAGCCAATGGTGGAGGGCTGTTTTTGTAATTGGAAGCCTGTGACCAACGGTATTCCACAGGGATCACATTAATTGATGTAAGTGTAAATGGTATAATTTGTAAGCTTGCAGATGACATATATTGGTGGTGTTATTGATAGGGAGGAGAATGGTCTCAGATTACAGTCTGATATTGATCAGCTAGTAAACTGGACAGTTCTGGTCATCGCACAATGAGAAGGAAGTGATTGCACTGAAGAGGGTGTAAAGGAGATTCACCAGGATGCTGCCTGGGATGAAACACCTCTGTTTTGAGGAGAAACACCTTTTCTTTTTTGGAGCAAAGGGTCGAGAGCGTGGTCTGATTGAGGTCTACAAAACTGAAAGGCATAGACAGAGTAGATTATGATAACTTCTTCCCTATGGCAGATGCACCTAAGTACAGAGGGCATAAGCTTAAGGTGAGGAGTAAGTGGTGTAGAGACCTGAGAAATCATTTTCTCAGCCAGTATGTGGTAGAAATATGGAACACACAGCCTGGTATTCTCACAGCATTTAAGAAGCATCTGGATGAACACTTAAAATGCCAGGGCATAATGGGCTGCGGACTAAGTGTAGGGGCAGGCCAAACACCTTGTTTCTATGCTGTATGACTTGAGTTTAGACCAATGTGCGGTGGACTTACAGAAACATATGAGATTCTGAGGGGGTAGATGTTGAAATGATGTTTCCATAAGTGGGGAAATCTCAAACTAAGGGCAACAGGTACAGAATAAGAAGGCATGCATTTAAAACAGAGATGTGAAAGAACTTCCCCCTTTGTTCTGACATGCACATCCACCTGGTCCTAATGTTTCTTCTTACACAATTGCTTAAATCTTCTGCCAATTTATAGAAAACAATCAAGTCTTTCTTAATTATTCCGTTAAAGGGAGTTACATGTCTTATACTGAATGTATTTAGCCTAAGCCCAAACCAGACTGGTTTGACTGTCTGCATTAAATCGCTGATCCCACTCGTGCCAATGCTTCACTGGGAACTGTAACAAGTAGTCCCAGTGAATTTTCCTATATGCAGGTCACAAAGGATGGCGCAAGGCTTGGGATTGATTAGGTTCAGCCACCAACTCAATGTGCTTTTCAGAGTGTGGTCAAAAAACATGAAAGTGAAGCTTCAGGTGAATGTCAGGAAAGTGACAAAAACTTCCGAGAGATAGTTTTTAAAGGAAGTCTTTGAGCTGACTGATGTGAAGACAGAGAGGTGGAGATTGGAAGGTGTAAGAAAGTACTTTCAGGGCTCGGGATCTATCCAACTGAAGGCGTGGTCACCAAATGGAATCTTTAAACAAGACACAAGGAGAACTCAAGACAGATCCTCCTGAAAGGCATGGGGCTAGTTACAAAAGAATCAAAACACAAATGTGGAGATAACAAAAGCTTCAGCAGCATCCGAGCAGACACAGATGCTGTAGCAGGGAATAAAGTTGAGAGTCACGATAGAGGATATTTAGGCAAAAATAGCCGAAGAATGTGTGTGGGAAGGTTCATGAAAGCCTGCACTAAAAGATATGGAGTATGTAGCACAAGCCAAAGTTGGCTTCAGTATTTTCCAAAGGTAACTGAAGTGGATGTTGATAGCAAGAAAAAAAGCAGTAAGTGGTTAAGAGTCAGAGTAACATCATTGGTGTACACATAAATATAAATGTGAAAACAAAATGTTACAGAGTCATGGAGATGTTTACTTACTGAATCCAACCATACCATCGGGTACTTTGTATTCCTCTGTGGCAATTGCCCTATGTTTAAAAACAAAGATCAGAAATTATCTAACACTGTCCATTGGCACTACTGGAGACTTCTTCAGCTGGTCCCTTTCTACCATTTCCATTGAGCTTGCACTAAAATCTGGGCCTTCGGCTGTTTAAGGCATTGACCAACTTCTGCCACTGGATGGAGATCAATTAATGCAAACGAAGTGCAATTTTTACTGTACATTGTACCTTCTTTATACCTATACATTTAAGGACATTTCATGCTGGCTTTCAGAAATGTAATGAATATCAAACTTACAATGCTTAGTTTTTTTTCCTGTTAATGTCCCACAGTATGCTGTAGTATAGGTGTTCCTCCTTAGTACTTAAAGTTATGACTGCATTACAGAAAATCTGTATTTTAAAATGAACAGACTTAAAATGAAGCCAACACAGAAACAAGGCTAGAGAAACTCAGCACTGCTCACAGCATCTATGGAAGGAAAAACTGGAGTTAATTTTTTTGAGGCTGGTTCTTCAGAACTGGAAGTATTGGAAGATAGGCTCTTCTTTTACATTTTTATGAAGTATAAATACGTAAACTTTAAATGAAGCATTGTTTCCAATAGGAATCAATGTTAAAACTAGTGTTAAGTTCCTGAGGACAGTTTTGCTTGGAAAAACAATGTAAAACTGTTACACTAAGATGCACTAGCAACGCCGCTACATCCTTGTTGAAATAAGAGGTCACTAAATACAAGAAACTTTTAAACATTAAAATATTAGAAATAATTATTAAAAACACAAATCAGCCAACCATCACTAGTCTTTTTTAAAAAAGTCCCCCACAACTGGAGAATGACATGCTTTTGCTGCAGCTGGCAGATTCCTGTGTGGTCGCCAGGTCCAGTGCATCACTTGCATTCTCAGCCACATGTGGGCAGGAGTTGCTCTGAAGATCAGCATCTCCTTGTTTTGGTGCCTCCCCAAATCAACTAGTGCGTTTCCACCATCGACTGCTTTGATGAGCGGGGTGAAGATACAGTGGAGGCAATAGGCCATTGCTGGGTGTTTCTGGCTCATATTCAAAAGGGATTGCAGCATTAAGTCACAAGTGTGGAATACAGAAATTTATAATGGTTCTAACTTTTTATCAATGGCTTTTAAAATGACTCGTGCCCACCCTACAATCTGAGATTTTAAACTGCCTCCAGTTCCTAACCTCCAGCAGCCAGGCATGACAGAGTTTGCTCACGAAAGCAAGCCCTCAGGCAAGGAAAGCTTCAGTGAAGAAAGCAAGCTCCTTGCTTTCACTAGTACAAGTTCCTCAACTGTTGGGCAGATAAAGAACTGTACAATACCATAGAGAATTATTTTTAAAAAGCTAAGCCTACAGCAGTTCGCGCGTCACTACAACAGGCAAATTAAAATAAAATGAGTTACTTCAATACCTACTCAGAATAATCGAATTCCAGTTTTAACAAGGTCACATGGAATCCATTGATTCACCTCAAATAGTTTCACAATGGAACAAAGCTATGATGTTGAAGTGAGGACAGACTGCACTTTAATTTAGTTGAAAGGAACATGCATTGGTATTTCAGAACACTAAAGCCACAATCATTCAATTTGGCAAATGCACTACTTGCTCCGCACATGTTTAATATCTGAAGTATATTATTTCATGAGAGGCAACAATGGTACATTTTTTGCCCAACCCTAACTATTCTTTGACTCGAGTAGCTTGGAGGCCATTTCAGAGGACAGTTAAGAGTCAACCAGGCTGCAGCAGGGCTAGAGTCCCATGTTTGTCACAGCGTGCAATGATGGCACATGTCCTTCCCTGAAGGACATAACTGAATCATCGATGAGTTTCACGGTCATCATCAATTTGATCAGCTGCCATGCTGGGATTTGACACCACATCTCCAGAACATCAGACTCGGGATCCAGTGACAGGCCGACCAAACCATTATCTTCCCAAGCTCGTAAAATGGATTGTGAAACACGCACCCTGGTCCCCTCATCTCTAACCTCATGAAGAAATACCTGGTCTTCATCCTCCATGCAAACGTCACATGAAATTTGCCAATTACATACTTCTAATGCTAGTCAAACACCAATCAAATCTGCACGTACACATTTTAAAAACAGTGTGGGGTAAGCCTCTTGCAATGTTACTGTTCTATGGTTCTACATACAAGTTTTTTTTGGGTCTCTCATGCTCATACCAACTCTGCATGACCAACTCAGCTGATCCCACTCCCCTGCTATTTTTTCATAAGCCAACAAACTTTCTCTCTTTAGGTGCTTATCTAATGCTCTTTGGAATATCTACATTCTCTCTACCTCCACTATACCCACAGAGGAAAATTCCAGATGCACCAAAGGCTTCCTCACACTCCTCGTGGCTCTTAATCACCTATTATCAACGTCCTCTTGCCTTTGGGTCTTCTACGAATATCTGAATTCGCCTACTTTGTTAAGATCTCTCAGATTAGAGCATCTCTAATAACTCCCAATTTGTCCAGACAACTGCAGTCCCATACGCCTGGAACCATTGTCTGAAATATTTTCTTTACCTTCTCTGCCAAGACTTCATATTTTTCCCAATGTGCCTAGAAATGTGCACAATGCCCCAGTTGAGACAGAGCTGGTGTTTTACAAAGGTTCACTGTAACTTCCACACGCTGCCTGAACCACAGTCTCGATCTGCCTTCAACAAGTGAACAGATGCAACCTCAGAAGTCTAAGGCTGTACCCATTTTTGAACAATGCCCAGGTTACCCTGAAAATTAGCAGCAGCAATTCTAATGATGCACACAACAAATAGGATGCTGCCATCAAGCCAATGAGGTATTCTACTTGTCATACAAATCAGTGATGTGGTACAGGAATTTCAGTTGCAGTGTTATGGCAGGTACGTAGGTCCTTTGCTCCAAACAGTGGCAGGTCATATCAAACAACAAATAGCTTGAGCTGCTCACAATAAGGTACTGACCATGCCCAAACCAGTCCACTCTTGCAAAAAACTCAAGCTTCCAACGTTAGCCATCATTTACAATCAGACATTTGCAGGATACTCTAAAGCATTCAAAGAATTACAGAGACAAGCAAATTAGGATTGTCAATTGGGATTGCAGCGTGTGCACCTGCATTCACTGGAAACTACATATATTAACATGTGGGGCCCTGCTCTTTGCAGGCAAAAAAAATGCACACTCACTGTGCCTGTTTCAATTCAACATAAGTGACAGCCATTTGCTGGTTCATTTGTCAGGGAAATGTCAAGTGTCAACTTGACTGGTTTAAAAGTTGAATGAACCATGGCAGCACCGTGGCTCAGTGGTGAACACTGCTGCCTCACAGTACTAGGGACCCGGGTTCAATTCCAGCCTCAGGTGACTGTCTGTGTGGAGCTTGCACGCTCTCCCCATGTCTGAGTGGGTTTCCGCCAGGTGTTCCAGATTCCTCCCACAGACCAAAGACGTGCAAGTAAGGTGGACTGGCTATGCTAAATTACCCTCAGTGTTCAGGGATGTGTAGGTTAGGCGCATTAGCCACGGGAAATGCAGGCTTACAGGGGTAGAGTAGGGGGATGGATCATTAATAGTCCATACTCAATGGTGCTGCCTACACCAATCAGCTAATCAAACAGCAGTCTCCGTTCATCTATAAATGTTGGTTTCCACTTAAATTGGTATTCTTATGCATTGTTCTGATGAGCGCAAAATGTAAAGCTTTGACAACATTTGTTTTTAAATCAGTAATTCACAATCTGTATGACCAAACAACTACTTGAATAAGTTAATGTCTTCCCTACCTCTGTTGATGCATTGCAGCTAGCTGTGCTCCAAATGCTTGAAAGAAAAAAAAAGTATTAATCAATAATCTGATGACTGATTGCTGTGAAAACAACGTGCGCTTATTAAAAGTGACAAAATGTACAGCATGAAAAGGTCACAAATCATGTTTAAGGATTTTAAACGAACAGCACAGAATTTGCCACAGAAAGAAGTCATTCGACCAAACTGCTGATTAACTCGTTACGCTCCACACAAGCCTCTTCCCACCTTACCTAATCGAAAGTTGTTGGCTTATTGTTCCAGTCTTTCTGCCTTCTTTGGTCAAACTTTCCCTCAACTGTATCTATCCTATTCACCTTATTACTCCATTTAGTACATGCCAAAGCTGTAACCACTTGTTCTGCATGGTTTCTCTTGAATATCTTATTGGATTTATTCATTCTTAAAGTGAAGTGTGAACACCATTTCACTACCAGTTGCGCCAGTTCAGTTTCTTACATATTCCCCACTATTTGGCAAATTTCCAATAAAGCAAGAGACACGCTACACTTGCTCATGAGTATCTTGCCAAATAGTCGTTTAATTACCAATATTTATAGATTTCAAACTTTCAACAACTCAATGCTATTCCCCTGCTCACAGCAAATAACGAAAATAATTAAGCAGCTGAGGATGACTCAACAAGACCAACCTTAAAATCATTTTAATACTAACATGAAATATTAAAAAAAAGTTTAAATACAATATGATCTTCAGGTCAACTTTGTTTTCCAAAACCAGATCACCTAACTTTCCTTTGCTCATTAATTTCAAATTCTGAGCCATCCTCAGTTGGTTATTTACTCTCATTATAGCCTTTTCCTGTGAGTAGATGATTGAAGTATTTGAAAGTCACTATTTCCATGAGGTCTTGCTGTCCTCAAACTAGTGTGTTAAGCGAGTGTCAATCAGACCATTGCAACTTGAGAATTTGATCACTCTTTGTTTTTCAAAAAACCACAAGTAACCATTGATATTAACAAAAGTGATTATGAACTTCCTGAAAAGATGTGGTAATTTTCCACTCATGGGAAAGACTTGTTTTTTTCTTTCAAAACTTAAATTTGTTTCACAGATAGGTCACCTGACCTGAGTTCCCATTTTCAGAATGGGAAGAAACGTGCTCAGGCAATTAATTCCAAAGTCATTTTGCAAGCCTGACTTTGCCTTCCGGCTTGAACAAAATTTACCTACATTTTTATATCTTAATGATTTATTAATTGACATTCTAGTTCATAGAAAAAAGCCACCTTACATGGCACCCTTTATGACTACAAATGTTGTCAGTTTTGGAGAAACAGCAGCACGGCAGCATCCCACAAACTGCAACTATCTTGTCAACAGTAAGAATGTGATTTTGGGATACATGCATGCAAGTGCACTTCATAAATTTTGTTTATACAACAGTAGAGGGAGCAATCATCCAAGTCTTTTTTTGAAAATTACAAATGGGAAAAGATCTACCACGAAGTGACAAAAACATAAGAGCTGGAAAAGCACTACTTACGATCGTTCTGAGCAACTTTCTTGGTGTCTGGTTGATCTGCAAAACAAAGGATTTTCTCAATTGATGCATCTAGCTACTCCACTGAACCGAAGAAAATATCGACTGTTTTCAAGCAGTTGCACATTGTTCTGAGGGACAGAAGGAGCAAAGGAGGAACAAAGGTATGGAGTTGAATGATCATGTTGAATTGTGGAGCAGCCTCACTGGACGACATGGATTACTCCTGCTCCTGTTTTCATTGTTGCTACATGAGATTAAAAAATAGGACTTTGAAATCATAATTATTGCTTCTGCAGTACATTTGGAAAAAAAATGTTCCAAGTAACAGCAAAAATATTTTTGCATAGGAAACAAGGAGTCATGAGAACATAACTCAAAAAGCAACTTAAGATACAATGGATGGAAACTAAATTAAAACAGCACCCATGCTCTCACAAGTTCATCAAAAACTAGGACAGACGATATCAGATCCTTGGGCAGAAGTCAAGAGCTGTGCTTGAAATTCACTATAGTCTCAGAGCAGCCTGTAAAGAAACTGAAAACAGCAGCGCACCCACATGTGTTAAAACTTAGGAAGTTCTCATATCCATACTGTACTAGCCAGGTGCAACAGTCTGCCAACGCATCTGAGCTCATTTACATAAAACTCCCTCCCAATGGTCTCTGTACAATTTCTAACCATCAGCATAAAGCTGTACATACAAATCAATACACCAAGTAGCACACTCAAACTAGGAACCAATATCACATCTATATTTCTCCATTAAATCCTCCTTCCATTTGGTTAGGAGAGCAGTTTAAATATTGACATCTGCAGAGAACTCACAATTAATGTCTCCTACGGATGTTAATTGTGACGGAATTCAAGGTTTTGGAGTGGGGGGGGGGGGGTGCAGAGTGGAAAGTGAAATGAAGACTGCAATCAGATCAACCTTGAGCTTACTGAATAGCAGAGTAGAGTCAAAGAGCCGAATGTCCAAATGCTGGTCCTAAATTCAACATTCGTCAATGAAAGTTTATGTAAAGGAGGAGCATGGCCCTGCTAAGAAAATATATTGGCAAAATTTCTCCTGCACGAAAATTGTTCAAACTAGAATAAAAGCCATTCAGATTCTTGTATTTCGGGAGGATAAGGTACACTGTCAGACTAATAGAGGAAATGAAGTTTAAACCACTTCCCATGCCTGAAGACCACAATATGAAATGATGTGACGGCATTAAATCACATAACACATACATATCATTATGGCACCAATCCTTAAAAAATTAAGTACGTTTGGCAAAAATGTGGATGGTGACCATTATTTTTCAAATGTATTACCTGTCATTATCATAACACCAAATAAACCTCTTCTCATTTCCACCTCCTTATAATTCAGGACTGTGCAAGATCCGTTTTTTTATTATACACAAGGAAACAGTTTCGGCCTTCAAAAAAAACGTAGCCCCTCCTTGTGCTCGCTCATGTCCAGATTTGCTGAACAATTATTTCAACACATTTGAAAAATGTTACAACTTTCAGATCAAGTTTCATGAAGATTCTGCCTGAGGCCAAAGTTAAAATGCTGCTTAGCAAGTAAAAAGTCTACAGTATTTTGCACCATTCCTGAAACTGACCCTAAAAATACTCTAGAGTGAAGAATGAACAAGAGCCATTATGACATAGAGGATCTTGAGAGTTCTATTTTGCGCTGTCCTCAAACTGACCCAAAATAATCTTTAGAAAAAAAAATTAAACAGAGGTTGTTGTCACACAACAAAAATGTAGATCTTTGAGAAGGCAGTTGCAGCAGAATCAACATCTCAACCTAAAACAATGAACAAAGAAAAGGTTGGCCATTGTTCAGCGATTTCATAGTAACATTTTTGCTTGAAAACATCAAACAGGTCAACATGAAGTTGCATTTCCACATACTTATGAAAAGTAAAATGCCATCAGCATGTATCTATCATTTTGAAATGGTACTGAGATATTCTGTTTCTCTCATTTTTATAAAACTCTTTCAATGAAAGCACGAAAGAAATGCTGCACAGCAACATCTTAGTTCCTTGAGCAAATATAGCTCAGGCCATAACACAAGTACTTATCCTGTCATACAACGAGTTTGAAGTGTGATATTTTATCTATCCATTGGGCATCAATCTCATCTTTTATTAGGGTCCAGGTGTCTTTAAAGGCAAAGCTATTGCTCTAATATCATTTCATTATTTGTTTGAATAGATCAACTCCAAATGAAAGGGTGCTAAAATGGTAAAACAGATGTATCATCCACAGACTGACAAAAATTAACCATGACATATCAGAATAGATTAGAGATAGAAGCAAAAATATTCAGCCATCAGGTTTGCTCCATCATTTAATGAGGTCACAGCTGATCTTGCCTTTTCTCCATAACCCTTGATACCCATACTGATTAAAAATTTGCATCTCAGCCTTGAATATACTTCATGACCCAGCCTCCACAGCCCTCTGCAGTAAAAAAATTCCATAGATTCACTACCCTCTGAGAAAGAAATTCCTCCTCGTGTATTAAATAGCCAGCCCTTACTGAGAATGTCTCGTCCTAGATTCTCCCACAGGAGGAACAAACTCTGTGCACCTACCCTGTCAAGCCTAGTGATCTTAAACATTTCAATAAAGTCACCTCACATATTTCTAAACTCCGAGTACGAGCCCAACCTACTCAAAAAATCCTCATAAGAAAATTCATCCATGTCCAGGACTAATCCAGCAAACCTTTCAATTTGATACTACCCTAACTTTTCACGGTTAACCCCTTCCAAGAATCCTTTTTCCTCACGAGGAGATATTTTTGTTAAGTCTTGTGTCTGCCATTGTTTGTCAACTTGTCTTTTCTGTTTAAGTCCTTTCACACACCATTCCAGCCATTCTACGCTCATCCCTTTGTGATTACCTTTATTTAAGTTTAGCACTGATATTTCCCTCCCAAGTATCTCATTCTCAAAATGAATGCTAAATTGTACCATGTTTTGATTAATGATCCCTAGCGGATCTCTTACTCTCAAGCTAATTTATTTAAACTGCCTCATTCCACATTACCAGGTCCAAAATAGCTTGACTCTTGGTTGAATCCAAAAGACAGTCTCAGAAATTATGCCAAATACACATCATAGTTTCTGCCAAGGGACTACTTCTGCCAATTTGATTTTCCCAATCCACATGAAGATTGGAGTCACCCATGATTCATGTACTACCCTTTTTGGATGCCCTCAGTATCTCTTGATTCTTTCTCTCCAAGAGTACAGCTACTGTTACAGGGCCTATGGAATATCAAAGGTCTCTTCTTCCCCTTGTTAGTTTTAAACCTCCACCCATATGAATTCTGTGTCTTCTGGTCCAAGATAGTTCTTGCTATCGTACTTATTTCAATCAATACGAATAAAGTATGCCCACCTCCCTCTTCTCCCTGGCTACCTTTTTGAAAATTCACATATCGTGAAAATTTAGGCCCAGCTTTGATCTCCTTGTAACCATGTCTCCCTGTTGGCTACAAAATCATATCCATTGACCAGTAACCAGTACTTGTGCCAGGAATTCACTTATTTTGCAATTTACATTTAAGTAAGGAGCAATTAATTTTGTCCTTTTTCCATCTTACAAAAAAGAAATAGGATTAAAGTTGTATTCATACTAACATAAATGTACCCATGACTTTAGGCATAACAACTAACTTCTAAGAACGCACCTCCATCTTCCAGCGGCCTTTTCTGTCCGCCATATCCATAGTCTGATGTGTTTATTGTTGTTCCTGTATCCCCACCAATTTTTGCTGCGATCTGCAGAAAAACACAAACGCAGAGTGGTATTTTTTAGGTGCTAAGTACACAAAATCCTCCAGTCCCTACCTCACACCACAGTCCCACAGGCGCCAGAAGCCATGCAGATTGAGAATGTGAAGTGTGAGCATTCAAACATCGAATGCAGGTATTCCAAAATAACGCAATTCTTCATCTAATACAAAGATACTGGTTCAGGAATATGCAATAAATGTGTCCTATGAATAAAAATCTCCAGCTGCAGAGGTAGGAGGAAACAAGGGGAACGGAAAGAAATATACTATGGAGAAGGAGGAATTTCTCTCTTGTTTTTGATTTTCTTTTGATGATTATTTGTGTTCAAAGCTAAACAGGTTAATAACAGGCATTTCTCACTGCACAGTTCCAATTTCTAAAATCAGAAATTTCTGGACAAACTCAGCAAGTCTGATTGCATCTGTGGAGATAATGTAGAGTTAACGTTTCGAGTCCCTTCCTGCTTTGAAGGGTCACTGCAGCCAACTAACAATTTCCAACAACTTCGGATTTTGTTTCCAATTTCCTGCTTGCACAGTTCTTGGATTTTGTGTTTTAATTTCTGATACTTGGTATTTGAGAGGGTTCCATTTTTGAGGATGCCTGCAGATGATGAAATTCGCATTTACAGATTATGGTTAAAAACAGATTAAAAATCGTGGACACTCAATTTCTGCCCATGGATATTGATTTTTGTTGTTGCTTATTTTTTGGCACTGATAACAAATTTGCAATTTGTGATTTCGCAGATAGCGAATTTACCTTATTATTCAAGACTATTGTTGGGAATATCCAAAGGCACTGTCAACTGTTTTAGGACTAAACAGTCCACTTTAATAAGGGAACAAGATACAAACCCATGTTCCAAAATTAATAACCTTTGCTTTTGAACTGGCTAAAGAAATCTTATGAACCATAGTCTGAAGCTCCCATGGAGATTTAGTGCAAACATTAACTCAGACATCCATAACAAATTTCCTTTGAAACAATTTTGAAGATATTTATACATCCATTTTCAGGACAAATACTTACTTTGTACTCAATAATTCTAATGCATCATTAAAAAATGTTCAGCCTAGGATATATTCTATGATTTGAGGCAAAGTGGGTGCACAGAAAAACTATTTCTTTAGAAGAGTCATACCAGACCTGAAATGTTAAGTCTACTGCTCTTTCCACAGATGCTACTAGACTTGTTGAGTGTCTCCAGCATTTTCAGTTTTTACTCCAGAACTGTGGCTATTGCCAACAGACTAATGCAGTGTTTTTCCTCAGAATCTACAGCTCTGAAAAACTTTTCCTAGTGACTTTTCTTGACACCTCAGTACCATGTCACTAAACGGTACCAAAAAACACACACAGTATGGGTTACAATACTCAGTTTCTGCATTTCATCACCTAATGCCAATAAATCACAAAAGCACACATCTGTACTTGTCTTCCACGCTGCCAATTTGCTCAAATTAAGCATTAAGTTTCAAACCAAGATATTTTCCAAGGATGGCATGGATTATAGTAACTTCAATCAATCCGCAAAGTTAGTGCACTAAATTCAACTCTGATCCAAGTTTATTAAATTTACTCCCCAAGGGAAATTTTGCACTCAAGCATTGTTTTCATGTGAGAACATGTCGAAAACAAAAAAAAAAACACACTAAAACAGCTGTCATTTCTTTTTTGTTTTACCAAAGGCAGAAGCCTGCTGTATACATAGAAAGCTAAGGAGGATGAGAGAAGACCTATGAGATTCACCTGCATGGTGTCAGACAATTTTAACATTCAAAAATGGAAAGAAATAACAAGTACTCAGTCAGCCTGGCTGTGTTTGTAGACAGAGAAACAGTCAACATTTCAGGCTTATGATTAGAACCGAAAGATATCTCTCTGCACAGAAGTTGTCTGACCCACTGAGCATTTTCAACATATTCTGTTTTTAATTCAGATTTCTGGCATTTAGAATTTTTTTTGCTTTTAGAATTCTAACACATTCTCACTTTCTTTCCTTGACAGCTTATCGAAGTGGTTGCTAAAATACAGGAGATATACAGATGGTCAAGTAACTACATTAATTCAAGAAAATCAAAAATTCTCAAAACTAATTGAAGGTACTTACAAATTTTATTGTGGAGAAACTATTAAGATATCCATTTTGTGCACTGCAAATACCTACCTACGCCTATGTTGTTGATGTCATAACATTTAGTCTCAGGTGTGACGGTGACAGACTAGCCAATCACTGAACAGTTAAGTGAGTTTAAACCCCTCTGAAAGAAGTACAAATCAAGTATAGCTGACTTTAAATCAAGGGGGTTTCAATGTTGTCACAAACCTTTCAAGACTACTCTTGGTTGCTAAGGAGTAACAGATACCAAATAAATTTCTAAAATGGCAATTAAGTTCATGAATCTCTCAGCTGTAAACATATCTTGATTTCGAAGGATGCCATGCATTCGAGTCAAAAAGAGAATGCAGTACTGATGTCGATTAGAGAACATGGCAAAATTTCAGACCTTAGGGCCTTCGCAGCTGTAAACAGAGCCTTTACTTATGCAGTGAACATAACCGGGAATGCTCAAGAAGCTAGAAATGAAGAACATGTGGGTTGCTGGACTGGAGGAGGTCAGCGAGAAAGAGGGAGCATAGCCATGGAGGTATTTGAAAAGCGATTAGAAATTTAAAACAAAGGCGTGCATAACCAGGAGCTGACATAGTATCAGCAAGCGCGTGGCTGATTGGTGAACAGGGCTTGGTCAAGAGTCGGAATATAGGCAGGAGAACAAGCGACTTCAAACTTGTGGAGAGCATCATTTGGTAGATTGGCCAAACATGCACAGGAACAGATACGTGTTTAACAAAGACACACATTAGGATTTCTGCAGATGAACAGAGTCAGGCAATATTAAATAGGTGGAATCAGAAAATTGTTTTGTGACAGTGTCGAGATGTGGTGGGGGGGGGGTTCATCTCAGCATAAAAGTAACTAGGTAAAGGTGGCTGTTTACGGAGGAAGCATGGGAGTGAGGGTGGGTGCTAGAGAGGGTGATGACTCAGTGAGTGAGACTTAAAAGATCACAAACTTCCTCCCTCTTCCAAAAAAAAATCTACAAACAACCAGTTACAGAACCACCTAATATCTGGAAAGAAATGATAATTTGCAAGAAAAAAAGAAGGTAAAATGTTAAAAGTTGGTGTTCATGGTGGCAAATCTGAGGCAAAGGGGGGCAGTACCAAGAAGCAAACACCATTCACAATACTGGCTTCCATGGGAACCAGGTGGTCACAAATTCACTGGGGGCAGAATTCATTGAGTAGCAAGAGGGGCTTACGCACAGGTTAAGCTCAGATACGGCATGAAGGCAGATAGGAAAGGATATAGAGAAAGATGCAACTTCTCAGCGAAACCTTGAGGCCCAGCAGGCTAGAGGGAGCAAAACAATTGGCAATCGTATATCTTAGCAATTTTCAGCTAAGTTGAAGACTAAAAGAGTGCATGACCTCCTATCACTTGGAGGAGACAAGAATGGTTATGAGCGTACATATGTAAACTGGGGAATTTTTTTCATGTACTGAACAGCTGCAAGAACGATGGCACTGCTGTGTTTCACATCTCAGCCCATTATGTCCTGGGTAGTTTCATTTGAAACATTTATATTTTTAAACATTATGATACTATGAAAGAATAAAAAGAAACAGATTTCCACTTACTGAGGATCAAAGGAGAGTCAATATAATATGAAAGCGTGTGCAATTTAGAACAAACTGCAAGAAAAAAATGAATTGAGATGACAAAATTCAGTTCTGGCATTAGCGGTTAAAACAGAACTGTTCGTATTTCCAAGATCGAGGAAGTGTGCTTTGCTAGGTCGGAGGTTAAATACTAGCATACACCAGCTAGGACAAAGAGTTCAACTTGTATAAACACCTGTGTATATAGGGATCACTGTTGGGACAAATAGAGGAGAGGGGTCTAACCTTGCTCATGTATCAACAATCTGGTTTCTACTACACATCTCAGTTGAGTGGTAGTCAAGAAAAAGCATTTGTAATCAAGTGACACAGATTACAAAGACAAATCGACTATAAAATGTTTAGCTTCACTGTTTGCATTAGGGTACCCTAAGCAGCATCAGCACTGGAAGGGTAAATAGCCTAACTGGAAAAAAAAATCACCTGCATTCAGCCCCTTTGAAACATCAAGACACTTGGAGATATGTGCTCTGATTTTTCTTCTTCACAATCCATCAACGGGCCTCAGCAACGTTTCCTGGTTGGAAATTTGATTCCAACTTGTGAAATACAGGTAACGTTTTTACTTTCTGATTTGGGGCGGGGAGGAGGTGCGTAAAAAAAAAGTCGCCGGAGCCCGAGTTTCTTCAGAGGCGTGGGTGCGTTTTCTCCTTTAGTCAGTGCCATGAGGTGGAACATTAGGTTTCCCTGTATCCGAACTGAAGCAGAGAGGGCCATTTTAACAAAGAGACGAGGGAGGGGGAGGGGCAACATGTGCGATCCTGCTGGAGATATCCAGGTCGGAGAACATGAACATCAGATCTAAAACAGCCTGAAAATAAAACAAGAGAACTGGGGGTGGGAAGAGGAAGAAGGGCTCAACTTGGCAAAGAAGCCCGCCGGATGATCGGGCCCGGGGAGGGAAGATAATTAAACGGACCATTGCTTCTCGTGTGCCTCCCAATCACTCCGCTTTACAATCGAACGGTGCCAGGTGCTAAATAATCTACAATGAATGAGAGTCCACGGCACGGGACACTCCTCGTCGTTTGCTTGCCCGTCACCCCGATCGGGGATATTTCAGCCTGACCCACAGAAACAGGGGCCTAGATACCACCCCCCCAACCCCAAGCCAGGCCTGCCCGCCGGGGCTGAGGTAAACGACGAGCGCGGCCCTCTCCCTCTACCGAGCCTCTCCATCTTAGCTCTCCCACCTGTCTCGCCCGCTGAAGGGCGTCGGCGAAAGCGTCGTTCTTGAAGCCGCCAGCACCTCCAGCCCCGGGCCCGCCGCCGCCACCACCGCCACCTGCTGCTGCTGCTCCTCCTCCCCCGCCACCGCCGCCGCCGCCGCCGCCAGCTCCGGCGCCAGCACCGCTGCCTGCTCCTCCCGCTCCGCCGCCACCACTGCTAGCACCACCGGTTAACGCGCTGGGCGGCGCCACTGCTGAATATTCGGCCATCTTTTTGTGTGGCTTTTTTTGTCTTTATCTCTGTGAGGGGGAAACGAGGCCTCGGTACGTACACGGGAGGAACGGCTTCAAAATGGCCGACACACTAAAGAAGGGAGGGCGGGGAAGCCGCGGACTAACTCTCGCGATAATTCCGACCTGGGCCAGAAACCAACGGCAAAAGGGAGTGGGGCACCTCGACGAAGTGGGCGGATTCGATACCGAACGTCATCACGTCCATGCGAATGGGGCGGGGTCTGTGTGTTGTGGGCGCGGCTTGTTTCCTTAAGGTGAGGCTATGAATATGGGCGTGGTTTCCCACGGTGTGGGCGGGGATCCATGTTCAGTGGGCGGGGCTAATAATGGGCGGCGCTGGCCCGTCACTCGTCCCCAGTAAATATAAGAGCCGGTCGTTCAGCCCCTCGAGCCTGTTCCACCATTCAATAAGATCATGGCTGATCTGTAGCCTAACTCCATATCCTTTGGTCCATATCCAATAAAACCTTTACTTAACAAAAATGTATCTATCTCAGATTCAAAATTAACATCTGATCCACGTTCTGTACCAAGCCTCTCCACTGTCCCTCCATCTTAGCTCTCCCATTGCATCGTTCTTGAAGCTGCAAGCACGTCCAGCCCTGCTGCCACCAACACTACCACCACCATCTCCAGGGCCAGGACCACTCCTTGCTCCTCCCAAAACTGTCTGTTATTTACATAAATGATCTGGATGTGAATGTTCAAGGCATGATTAGTAAGTTTGCAGATGTTACAAAATTAGGAGGTATCGTTGATAGTGAAAAAGGTTATCAAAAATTACAGAGAGATCTTGATCAGATGGAAAAGTGGGCTGAGGATTGGCAAATGCAATTCAATATATATGTGTGAGGTGTTGCACTTTGGAAAGTCAAACCATGGTAGGACTTATACAGTAAATGGTAAGGTCCTGAGGAATATTATTGGAACAGAGGGACCTAGGACTACAAGTACATAGTTCATTGAAAGCGGTGTCACAGGTGGACAGGGTGGTGAAGAAGGCATTTAGCATGCTGGCCTTCATCGATCAAGGCCTTGAGTATAGGAGTTGGGACGTCATGTTACGGTTGTATAAGTCATTGGTGCGGCCGCACTTGGAATATTGTGTACAGTTTTGGTCACCCTATTATAGGAAAGATACAGTTAAACCGAAAGTGTGCAAAGAAGATTTACGAGGATGTTGCCAGGACTAGTAGGCCTGAGTTATAGGGATACTTTGGTCAGGATAGGATTTTATTCCTTGGAACATAGGAGAATGAAGAGTGACCTTATAGAGGTGCATAAAATCATGAGGGGCATAGACAGGATGAATGCATGTAGTCTTTTTCCCAGGGATGGGGAATTGAAAACTAGAGCGCATAGGTTTAAGGTGAGAGGGGAAAGATTTAAGACGGACTTGATGGGCAACTTCTTCACGCAGAAAGTGGTGCATATATGGAATGGGTTGCCAGAGAAAGTGGTTGTGGCAGGTACAAAAGCAACATTTTCAAAAATTTGGATAGGTACATGAATCGGAAGGATTTAGAGGGATATGGACAAAATGCAGGCAATTGGAACTAGCTGAGTGGGCACCATGGTCAGCATGGAACAGTTTGGGCTAAAGGGCCTGCTTCCATGCTGTAGTACTCAATGACTCTATAACACTACTGTTTGTGGAAGAGAGTTCCAAATCTCTTTGTGTGTGGAACTACTTCCTGACAGATCTCTTGAAACGTGTGGCCCTAATTCTCAGAATATACGCCCTCTAGAATCTCCAAACAGTGAACATACAAATGCCAGGCTATGACCATCACCAATAAGGGACAATCTAACCACCGTCCCTTGACATTCAATGGTGTTACCATCACTGAATACCCTACTATCAACATCCTGCGGTTGCCATTGACAAGAAACTCAACTGGACTCACCACATTAACAGAGTGACTACAAGAGCAGGCCAGAAGCTAGGAATACTGGGGTGAGTAACTCACCTCCTGAGTCCTCAAAGCCTGTCCACCATCTACAAGGCACAAGTCAGGAGTGTGATGGAATACTCCCCACTTGCCTGGATGAGTGCAGCCCCAACAACACTCAAGAAACTTTATTCCATCCAGGAAAAAGCAGCTTGTTTGATTGGCTGTTTGATGTAAATCTACATCCACAAGCATCCACTCCCTCCACCACCGATGCTCAGTAGCAGCAGTATCTACAAGACGGACTGCAAAAATTCACCAAAGATACTTAGACAGCAACTTCCAAACCCACGACCACCTCCATCTAGATGTACAAGGGCAACGGATACATGGGAACACCACCACCTGCAAGTTCCCCTCCAAGTCACTCACCATCCTTACTTGGAAATATATCGCTGTTCCTTCACTGTCGCTGGGTCAAAATCCTGGAAGTCCCTTCCTAATAGCATTGTGAGTCAACTGACAGCAGGACGACTGCAGCGATTCAAGAAGGCAGCTCACCACCACCTTCTCGAGGGCAACTAGGGATGGGCAAGAAATGCTGGCCAGCCAGTGATGCCCACATCCCACAAATGAATAGAAAAAAAAAGTCTTTTCCTGTTAATAGTTTGAAGGCTTTGATCAGAACAGCCCTTAAACTTCTAAATTTGAAAGAAAACAGGCCAAATTTGTATAATCGCTTCTCATAACTTAACCTCTGAAGTCCATCTATCTTGAAAACCTACACTACACTCCCTCCAATATGTCCTTCCTAAAGTATGGTGCCCAGATCTGGTCGGAGTACGCCGGTGGGGCTACAAGTAATATGGGCTGTGTAAAGCAGGCTAGTTCAGGTAATAGATGTAACAAGAAGGATGGCTTCAAATTTTTGCAGGGAAACTCTTGGTCCTTGTACTGACCGCAAGTTGCATTTATAAAGCACCTCTAATTCAGGACCACGCCCTCAGGAGGCTAACAAACAAATGGTTACAGGAAATAATAACAGAAATTGCTGCAGAAACTCAGCAAGTCTGGCAGGCCTCTGTGGACAGAAAAAACAGAGTTAATGTCTTGACTTCAGTGTCGTCCAACTCGTCCATGCTGACCAGACATCTTAAATTAATGTAGTTCCATTTGCCAGCTTTTGGCCCATATCCTTCTAAACCCTTCCCATCCATATACTCATTCCGATGCCTTTTAAATATTGTAATTGTACCAGCCTCCACCACTTCTCCTGGAAGCTCATTCCATACACGCACCACCCTCTGTATGAAAAAGTTGCCCCTTAGGTCCCTTTTAAATATGTCCCCCCTCACCTTAAACCTACACCCTCGAGTTCTGGACTCCCCCCACCCTGGGGAAAAGACCTTGGCTATTCACCCTATCTATGCCCCTCATGATTTTATAAACTTCTAGATGGTCACCACTCAGCCTTCAACGTTCTACAAAGCCCCAGCCTATTCAGTCTCTCCCTAAAGCTCAAATTCTCCAACCCTGGCAACATGTTTGTAAATCTTTTCTGAACCCTTTCAAGTTTCACAACATCTTTCCTTTAGCAGGGAGACCAGAATTGCACGCGGTATTCCAAAAGTGGCCAAACCAATGTCCTGTACAGCTGCAACATGACCCGTAGTAGGGCTTTTATCAGTGCATCAACCCTGTTATAGTTGGACCACTATTAACTTAGAATATAATAGAATATAGAACAGATTATCCTTTATTGTCATGTGTACTCTATTGTAGGAGTACAACTAAAAGCTTTTACAATGTCTGCCTCTCATGGCGCCATATTAGGGACAAGTACCTAGGTGCAAATCATGGATACAAAAGTGGAATAAAAAGTAGTTGCATTACCTTACAGAGATCAAAAAAGTAAGTTAGAAACAAGACACTGTAGAAGGATTGACATTACAGTCAGGTAAATGTTTCAAATAAACATTACATTGCAGCAACTCAGAGCAGGGCTTCCGCACGTGGCCCGCCCACCCATGTTAGACCCCAGTCCAAAAACTGTCCACACTCTGATCTAAGCCTCCAGACCACTCTGTACCTGTTCCAAGGTAAGTTCCAGGACGGCCTCCACTGTGCTGGTCACTGCCTGGGACTCACTGCCCGCGCTCTGCGCCGGGACTCACTGCCCGCGCTCTGCTCCAGGACTCACTGCCCGCGCTCTGCTCTGGGTAACGCTGCCCGTGCTCTGCTCCGGGACCCGCCGCATGCGCTCTGCTCCGGGACCCGCTGCCTGCGCTCTGCTCCGGGACTCACTGCTCGTGCTCTGCTCCAGCACTCCGGGATGACTTCCTTGTGCAAACAAGCAATGTGAATATCACTTTGCTATTGTCCCAAGACACCACAGGACAACTTATTCAACTCCCCTTCCCCGGCATCCATATAAAGACTTTTGTCGAGACTTGTTCAGATCTCTTATAGATCTGGGATTAAATCTGGAATCTGCTTGATATATATGATATAGTTATTCATTTGACAGCTAACTGCCAATCATCATCTAACTGGTATATTTTCTGTAGCAATGCATCTACCACTCATAGAAACAGAGAAGGTGCAGGAATAGGCCACTCAGCCCTTCAAGCCTGCACCACTATTTACTACAATCATGGTTGATCATGCACTTTCAGTGTCCCATTCCCGCTTTCTCTCCATTCCCCTTGATCCCTTTAGCTACAAGGGCCATGTGCAGCTCCATCTTTAGTATATCTAATGAACTGGTCCCAAAAGCTTCCTATGGGAGAGAATTCCACAGGTTCACAACTGCCTGAATGAAGAAATTCTTTTTTATCTCAGTCCTGAATGGTTTACCCCTTAAGAGTCTACTTGACAACCAATCAACACTCTCTTGTCATATAGAATAAAACGTTGTTCCCCCTGTTATTTATTTCAGGAGTCCTGTTGAGTGTAAGATGAAAATTTTCAACAAAATGTATCTTTTTCTCAGCAATATCAAAGTCATTCATGATCTGAATCAGCTGAGCTGTCAGGGGCATATTCGTAACCCACTGATGGATAACAACATTCTTGGTTCTGAAATTATTTACGAACTTTTCCTACTTTAAAAAAAACTTTAACGTGAATATCCAAACAACACATTGCTCCAATATGCATTCTATATAATTCACATACCCCATAGTAAACTTGAAATGACGCATTTTGCAATGTGGCCAGACTCTTGAAGCGACAGCAGAGGAACTGTGTTTGACAGCTCGATGCAATACGAAAGGACAGCTGTATGGTCAGCGGTGCTTTCCATTCAATGAAGTGTTAAAATAAAGTTTAGCTTTTCAGTTAGGTCTTAGAAAGAGAGATTTTAGAATTGGGAGTGCAGAGGATAAGGTCAAATGGATAGAGTGGCTTTGTCCATTAATTAAAAAGGACAATACCTAATGCCTGGGAAAGGACAGAGATTTTAACAAACTCATATCAAAATAATATTGACATAATTGTCAAATAGAATCATAGAGTCAGAGAGCTGTACAGCACAGAAGTAAACCCTTTGGTGCAACTCGTCCATGCCAACCAGATAACCAAAAATAATGTCGTCCCATTTGCCAGGATTTGGCCCATATCCCACTAAACCTTTCCCATCCATATACCCAGTCAGATGCCTTTTAAATGTTGTAATTTTACCAGCCTCCACTACTTCCTTTGGCAGTGCATTCCGTACATGCACCACCCTCTACGTGAAAAAGTTACCCTTAGATCCCTTTTAAATCTTTCCCATCTCACCTTAAATCTATACCCTCTAGTTTTGGACTCCACTACCCTGGGGTAAAAGTCCTTGGCTTCTTATCCTATCGATGCCCCTCATGATTTTATAAACCTCTACAAGGTCACCCCTCAGCCTCCAATGCTTCAGGTAAAATTGCCCCAACCCCAGGTGTACAAAATGATCAAATGATCAGAGGTATAGATAGAGTGGACAGCCAGAGATTTTTTCCTCGGGTGGAGGTAGCTATTACGAGGGGGCATAGTTTTAAAGTGAGTGGAGGTAGATAGAGGGGAGACGTCAGAGGTAGGTTCTTTACTCAGAGAGTGGTAGGGGCATGGAATGCATTGCCGGAGAGGGTAGTGGAAGCGGCCTCATTAGGGGCATTTAAGTGGCTATTAGATAGGCATATGGATGATAGTATAAGGTAGGGGTGGAGGTTAGATAGACCTTAGGATTAGGGTAAAAGTTCGGCACAACATCGTGGGCTGGAGGGCCTGTACTGTGCTGTACTGTTCTATGGTCTATGTTCTAACCTATTCAGCCTCTTGCTATAGCTCAAACTGTCCAACCCTGGCAACATCGCTGTCAATCTTTCCCAAACCCTTTCAAGTTTCACAACATCTTTCCTATGGCAGGGAGACCAGAATTGAATGTAGTATTCCAAAAATGGCCTAACCAATGTCCTGTATAGCCGCAACATGACCTCCCAACTCCTACACTCAATGCACTGAACAATACAGGCAAGCATCCAAATGCCTTCTTCACTATCCTGCCTACCTGCGACTCTACTTTCAAGGAACTGTGAACTTGCACTTCAAGGTCTCTTTGTTCAGCAACATTCGCTGGCAACTTACCATTAGGTGTATAAGTCCTGCCCTGATTTGCCTTTTCAGAATGCAGCACCTCACATTTATCCATGGAGTTCCGACTATGAAGATCATTTTACACATGGACTGTCAAATTCATTACAATCATTATGAAGCAGGGTTTATTATAAATCAGAAGTAACAAAACAGTGGCAGACTAGAAACTTAGAAGTTGCATGTAGAAAGCACTGCCTTCATCCTCAAACCTTCTCAAAAAATTTCACAGCCAGTAAGTTCCTTCTGACGTTTACACACTGTTTCAGGGAAACAGGCAACCATTTGACAAACAGTAGGAATTTATGAGAAATTAATCTATTTTGAAAGGCCATTAAACAAAATAGTTAACTCTGTTTCAATCTCTACTGATGGAATCCGTCCTGGACCTCCCACGTAGATGCGATGGTCAAGAAGGCTCTACAACACCTTTTCTACGGCAGGTGGCTCATGAAATTCGGCATGTCCATAAAGACCCTCACCAACTTCGACAGATTCACTATAGAAAGCATTCTCTCCAGGTGCATAACGCCCTGGTACGGAAACTGCTGTGCCAAGGACCGTGAGAAACTGCAGAAAGTTGTGCACAACCCGGATCGTCATGGAAGCCAACCTCCCATCCTTGAACTCTGTTTACACTTCTCCTTGCCGGGAAAAGGCTGCCAACATCATCAAAGATCCCTCCCACCCCAGTAATGCTGTCTTCCAAACTCTTCCGTCAAGCAGAAGATACAGAAGCTTGAACACACACACACACACACACACACACACACACACACACACAAACAGGTTCAAGAACAGCTTCTTCCCTGCCGTTATTAGACTGCTGGATGGACCTCTCTCACTTCAAATAATGTTGGTCTTGCTAATGTTGATTTTGCTTTGTGCACCTCCAGTGCAGCTCTAACCTTGTCTCACTCTATCTAAGCACCTTATGACCTGTTTGCTATGATCCGCCTTTACTGTTTGCAAAACAAAGCTTTTCACTGTACTTAGCTACATGTGACTACAAAAAATCAAATCAAATCATGATGTTGCCTGAGCAATTTAGCATTTGCTGCTTTTATTTCAGGTTTCCAGTATCTACAATATTTTGCTTCTATGTTAGTTTTTGCTGATGTTCCTTGAGCGAGGAAATTTCACCAGGACTATAGGAGAACCCCCAATGCATTTCTTCTGGGGAAAGAAAAACAGCCACGGAATCATTTAAAACTACTTGAACAGCCTCAGTTGGCTGTCTCATCAAAAGCCGTTCGGCTAAGGTAGCAATGCCCAAATCATGAATTAAGGTGTTGGCTGACACTATATGCTCAAGTCCCTCAAGTGAGGCCAGAATCCTCAATCTTCTAACTCAGGCAGGAAAGCTACTACCTAATGTTGGATAACACCCTCAGTACTCTCCCTGGTGTCCTTTCAGAGCTTAGTTCTTTTCACGTATTGATTATGTTGGTTTAGTATCAATCAGCATTCAAATTCCAATGTAAGCAGTCATGAGCATGTATTTGAGTGAGTTGGTTATGTTACTATGAAGATGCTTTGAAACTATGCTTATGCACGGTGACAAGTAAGCATAAATCATATATATAATGTCAAGTTGGCTCAGTTAGTTGGCATACCTGTGTCTCTCGTGTTCAAGTGCTTCTCTAGACAATCGAGGGAGCATTGCTTTGGAAGAGGCACTGTTCTTAGTTAAACTGACACCCAATCTGTCTGTCCCATTGTTCATGTGGATGTTAAATGTCTCAGCCACAATGTGCAGCAGAACAGTCTTTTCCCGCTCTCCAGGCCAATATTTCCGACTCAATCAAAAAACAGATTCAGAGGACATTCATCTCAAGATAAAATGTGACAAATAGCAGTATGCAAAATAATTGCTGCTCTCTCCTCCATAACAACAGACAAATTAATTATAATTTAAATAACTTGTATTAAGGAGCTGAGGTATAACATAAATGCAAGTCTTTGATTAATTGGTTTATTGAATGCATTTTTCAAATTGCTTTTAAACTACAGGAGAACAAAAGCCTTATGGAGCAACGAACCATTTCATAATAGAGACAGAACAAGAATGAGCATTTCAGGTCAATGACTTTTCATAACAACATCAATGGTCACTGGCTTGCAACAGTAACTCCGTTTATCTCATCACAGATTTTACCTGACCTGCTGAGTATTTCGGGCATTTTCATTTTGAACTGCAGATTTCCAGCATTCACCGTTGTAGAGATTGGGACCAGGTGGATCCATTGACTACAAGGTTCTTGATTGGGGTTGTTAACCTGGGCCAATCAGGAGAGCCTTGGCTGACCAATACAACCATGAGATTAGAATCTCCTCAGTTGACGGCTGACTTCGAGCTGGCTGGTCACAGCCAGTGTACTACGCACAAGTAAATAAAGGGTGACTTGGTGATGGGACGCGGCCTCTGTGTACTTATTTCAACAGTATTTTGCTTTTTAACCAATTTATAGTCCCTTGCTAAGTGTTACTATTCTTAATGAATGTGCTGTAAAGATTTGATACATATCATTGTCACAGTTGTTTTGTTCCCAGCAATTTGAAAAAGCATTGTTGCAAGGCAATTGAAAACCATAACACAAAGGTTTGTTATCTCATAGTTTCTAGAGCTGATCCACAATGACTTCAGAATGACCACTCCCTACACCTGTCTCTGATCTTCTGCTCCTAAATGATGACACTACAGTTTGCATAGCTTGGGGGAAAGGATCTTGCAAAGTTTATAAGCACACCCTAGGCTACACTCAGCAGATCCTAAATAGCATTTTCTGTTCTTGTTTGTTAATAGGCCACAATAAAGGAGAGAAAATACTGCAAATACTCTGTTTCTGTCTCCACTTGCTGAGTTAAATTGGCCTTTCACCAATTAATAAGCCAGCGTACAGCACAGTTTTGGCTTTATGTCAATGCAAACTCAATTGGTATACCTTGGATGATAGGTAAGCCTAAACAAATGTTGACATGTGATGCCAACCTCAAGTGTCATGTGGCTCCAGCATTTACAGTCACGACAAATTAAGAAATAAAAACATTGATTTTGTTTAAACATGGTTAGAGACTCCATCCCTCTCTGGCAAGTATTCAAGAGATCTGGAGTTCTTGTACATAAATTATTGTATGTTAACGTGCAAATACAACAGGCAAATGGTATGTTAACACTTATTACAAAAGTATTGCAATAAGAGAGTAAATAAATCTCGCTATAATTAGTGAAACCACAGCTGGAGTACAGTGTATGTCTTTGGCCTCCTTACCTCAGGATTGATATACTTGACTCAGAGGAATTAGAACAAAGGTTTGTGCGATTGCTTCTCAACGAGAAGGGATCGGGATTAGCAAGTCACAGGGGTCCCCCAAGTCAACCTTGCTGACTCAAGGTTTTCCCATTTGGAGACTGGTGAGGGTGCTGGTTGTTTAGGGGAGTGCAGCCGGAACCACGTCTGTGAAGTCATTGTGAGCGACTTAGCTGTACAGGAGGGGAGGAAGCAGAGTGGAAGAGCCTATGTGATAGAGTATTCCATAGTCAGGAATCAGGCAGTTCTGCTGCAGTCAACCCAGGATGTTGTGTTGCCCCCCTGCTTAGACTGACAAGGGGCAAGTAACGTTTGCACAATTCAAAAACCAGGCAATGATCATCTCCAGTAGGAGACAATTTTTTTTATTTTAAAAGAAATCATTCACAAGCTGAGAGTGTCACTGGCTAGACCAGCTTTTATTGTCCATCCCTAATTGTCCAGAGGGCAGTGAAAAGTCAATCACATTGCTGTGCGGGTCTGGAGTCACATGTAGGCAATTTCCTTCCCTGAAGGACGTTAGTGAACCAGATGGGTTTTTCTGACAATCCATTCATAGTCACCAATAGACTCTTAATTCCAGATTTTTATTGAATTCAATTTGGGGGCGGCACGGCGGCTCAGTGGTTAGCACTGCAGCCGCACAGCACCAGGGACCCGGGTTCGATTCCAGCCTCAGGTGACTGTCTGTGTGGAGTTTGCACATTCTCCCCGTGTCTGCGTGGGTTTCCTCCGGGTGCTCCGGTTTCCTCCCACAGTCCAAAGATGTGCAGGCTAGGTGGATTGGACATGCTAAATTGCCCGTAGTGTTCAGGGGTGTATGGATTATAGGGGGATGGGTCTGGGTGGGATGCTCCAAGGGTCAGTGCAGACTTGTTGGGCCGAAGGGCCTGTTTCCACACTGTAGGGATTCTAATTCAAATTCTACCATTTGCCAAGGCAGGATTCAGTTTTGGACCCCCAGAACATTACCTGGGTCACTGGATTAACAATCCGATGATAATACCACGGGGCCATCACCTCTCCTTGATAGTCAATTATATTAATATTGCTGAATCTTTCACAATCAACATCCTGAGGTTTACCATTGATCAGAAACTCAACTGGACTCTCCAAATAAATGCAGTGGCTACAAGAGCAGGTCAGAGGCTAGGAATACTGCACTGAGTTACTTACCTCCTGACTCCCCTAAGCCTGTCTACCATCTACAAGGCACAAATGAGGAGTGTGATAGAATACTGCCCACTTGCCTTGATGAGCGCAGCCCCAGCAACACTCAAGCAGTTTGACACCATCCAGGACAAAGCAGCATATTTTGGTTGGTGTCACATCCACAACCTTCCACTCTCTCCACCATCTAAACTCACTAGCAGTAGTGCATACCATTTCTAAGATGCACTGCAGAAATTTACCAAAAATCCTTAGACAGCATCTTCCAAACCCGTGACTACTTACATCAAGAAGGACAAGGGCAGCAGATACATGGGAACACCACTACCTGCAAGATTCCCTCCAAGCCACTCGCGGTCCTGACTTGGAAATAGATCACCATTCCTTCAATGTCACTGGGTCAAAATTCTGGAAGTCCCTTCCTAAGAGCGTTGTGACTGTACCAGTTCAAAAAGGCAGCTCACGACCACCTTCTCAAGAACAACTAGGAACAGGCAATATGTGTTTGCCCAGCCAGCGATGGCCATGTCCCATAACAGAAAAATACTTTTCTGAAGGAAGGTGAACAGCTAGCGATTGTGCTCATATCGGCACCAACGGCATAGCGTCAAAAAGAGGAGGTCCTGAAAGCAGATTTTAGGCGAAAGGAAGCAAATTAAAAAGTGGGATCTTAAGAGTTGCAATCTCAAGATTACTCCCAGTGCCATGTGGTAATGAACATTGGAATGAGAGAACTGATCAATTAGACATATGGCTGGAGAATTGATACAGGAGGGAAGCAGTCAAATACCTGAGGCATTGGCACTAGTTCTGGGGCAGGTGGGATGTATACAAACTGGATGCGCGATTAACCTAAAAAGTGGTGAGAATTTGGAACTCTCTACCATATGGAATGATTGAAACATTTAGTGTAAACATGTTGAAAAATCTAGATAAGCATACGAGGGAGAAGGTATGGTATATATAGATAAGAAAAGATGGTAGGAGGCTTAAGTGAAACATAAACACTATTGTGTATTGATGGAGCTGATATTCTTTCGATGATGTCTATCAAAAGCTTGAATCAAATCTATAGCTACACTCAAGGCAGCTGTTTCAAAATCACTGCAACAAGAAGAAATGTGGAAAGCTAACTGAATGTTATAGTTTTTTTATTATTCACTGATGGAATGCAGGCATCACTGGCTGGGCCAGCATTTATTGTGCATCCCTAATTGCCCTTGAGAAGGTGGTGGCAAGCTGCCTTCTTGAGCCACTGCAGTCCATTTGGTGTGAAGACATCCACAATGCTGTTAGGGAGGGTGCTGTAAGATTTTGACACAGTGATGGTGAAGGAACAACAATATATTTCCAAGTCACAATGGTATATGGCTTGCGTGTGGTGGTTTTCCCATGTGTCTGCTATACTGGTCCATCTACATGATAGTGGTCATGGGTTTGGAAGGTGCTGTCTGAGGATCCTTTATGCAGTGCATCTTGTAAGTGGTCTGCAGTGTTGTTACTGAGCATCGGTGTTGCAGAGAATAAATATTTGTGAATGTGAAGCTGATCATTTGGGCTGCTTTGTCACGGACGATGTCATGCATCTTTAGTGTTGCACCCATCTAGGCACGTGAAGAGTACTGTAGACGTGGAAAGGTTTTGGGCATCAGGATGTGAATTATTCACTGCAGGATTCCTACCCTCCGACCTGTTCTTGTAGCTAATGTATTGAAATAGCTAGTCCAATTCAGTTTTAACCCCAATGTTAACCCCAGGATGATGATGGGAGATTCAGCAACGGGAGTGCCATTGAACATCAAGGGGCAATGGCTAGATTCTCTCTTGTTGGAGATGATCATTGCCTGGCACTAGTGCGGCATAAATGCTACTTACTACTTGTGAGTTGTAAGTTGAAAAGTTGGACAAGTTAGACTTGTAACCACTGGTGTTTAGAAGAGTAAGAGGCAATTTGATTAACACACATAAGAACACACACAGCAAGAACTGCAGATGGCTGGAGTCAGAGACAACAGTGTGGAGCTGGAGGAACACAGCAGGTCAGGCCTACTCCTCTGTTGCTGCCTGGCCTGCTGTGTTCTTCCAGCTCCACACTGTGTTGTCTTAGATCCCCAGTGGTCTTGACAGGGTAAGCGTAGCAAGGATTCTTCCTCTTGTGGGAGAATCCAGAACTAGAGGGGGTCACTGTTTAAAGATAAGGGGATACTAATGAATTGGAACTGATTGATTAATTGATTGTTTGATTTATTTAACCGCCGCATGTATCTTGTTACAAAATACAGTGGAAAATGTTGGATAGTGTCGCTGCTGTCTGGCATCATACTAAAACACAGACAAATAAACCAAAACATGGAATATAAAGGCAGGAAAAAGTCCAACTTTATACTCCTTCCTGTTAAGCGTTCCGTCATAGGCTATGGGCCTGGTGGTCAGCCATGAGTCCCCTTCGCTGTGCCGCCACTGCTGGATTACAAGTTGCTACTCTTCAGCACCATCTTACCTTCACCAGTATGAGTCCTCGCTGGACCTCCTCAATGCAGAAGGCACTGATGCCACTCAGTACTGCACTGGTGCAAACTTTACTCTGCCCCTGCTAAGAGTCCGCTTTGGGCCCGCCCCAACTATGCAGCTGCTGCCGATACCGCCGCCTCCACACATCTGCGCTGGAAGTAGACGCCGCCGAGAACCCAAACATAGCCCTGCAGCAGCAGCCATGAGTCAGCGCTGAGACCACCTCGACGATGCAGAAACCTCCAGGAACACAAAACTCTGACACTGCCGGATTCCTGAAAAGGCAATGGAAGCAAAGTCTTTAAACGTTTTAATAGCAGAAATGGATCGATTATTGGTAAGTAACAGGTTGAAAGGTTATTGGTGTAAGTGAGAAAGTGGATCTGTGGCTTACAATCATCGGCCATAGTGTTACGCAGTAGTGGAGCAGGCTGAAGGGTCTGAATTGTCTATTCCCACTCCTTGTTCATATGTTTGTATGTGCTGTGGCTCCAGACTGAATCATGTCAACTGTCCAGCCAGCTGAGCCCTTATAAATGTCTTCTCCTTGACATTCCCTGAGAGGAAGGACAACTCTGTCCATTGAAGCCCAGAGTAAAGAAACAAAGAGAGAGAAGGAGACAGAGAGACAGGTTGAAAGATATTGAGTCAAAGTCAGTTAAATGTAGAGAAGGCGCAATGGGAAAACAAAGGAATAACAGTATTTGAAAAAAATTCCAAAGTCCACATTTGTAAACATCACCTGCCATAGAGAGATACAGCATGGAACCAGACCCTTCGGTCCAACTCGTCCATGCTGATCAGATAGCGTAAATTAATCTAGTCCCATTTGCTAGCATTTGGCCCATATCCCTTTAAACCCTTCCTATTCATATACCCAACTAGTTCCCTTTTAAATGTTATAATTGTACCAGCCTCCACCACTTCCTCTGGCAGTTCATTCCATACATGCACCATCCTTTGCGTGAAAAAGTTACCCCTCAGGTCCCTTTTAAATCTTTCCCCTCTCATATCCCCACTACAATAGGCTGCCATTGTGACATGACCATGACACCAGTGCCTCCCCAGCTGTGCAATTTTCCCAATCTCTTCAGAGGCCATTTATGAGTTATATTATTGTGGACTACAACAGATGTAGATGACAAGGTTGCCATCATAAAGGACTTCCGAACCTCTCCCAGACCCTTGATTATTTTCCAGTCATCGTACAAACTTTTTGCGTTTTGTATTGACTTAATTACTGCAAATTTACATCAACCTCAAACATGCTGATCCTGAATCTTATGTACAGCCATAATTGTCCAATCCACCTTCAAAGATCATGAACTGCTGTCCAAATGCATAAATGATAAATGGCTGTAATTCCCGCTTGGCTGCAATCTTTTTCCCCCAAAAGTCTTTTGCTTATGCACTCTTACGGTGCTACTCAAAGTCAGTGAGATACTCTAAGCTGATCCTAAGTGGTAGTGTCCCTACCTGTGAGCCAGTAGACCCAAGTTCAGACCCACCTTGTTCTCAGACACATGTAACAACATCTTAATGGAGTGATTGGAAAATAGCAGTACAAATGTATAGGGCTCTTCTGATGCAATGCTGGTGCCCCGACCTCTGAGCTCGGAGTCCGAGGGTCAAGTCCCATTTTGCTCCTGAGGGTGTGTAATAACATCGCTGAACGGGTCGATTGGAAAAAGATGTCCACCTGATGAGCAAGCCAGAGAGGGGAAAGGAGTTGTTTCCCACTGCTCCAGGGTGACTGCAGGAAAAACCTGTCGGGAGATCCCAATCAAAACTGGCCTTGGCGCCACCGATTGCTTCCATCCTGCCCTTTCCCAGCCAAAACAAAATCCAGCGGAGCATAATTTGACCTTTTAAGCACTTGTTCCGGGGAGAAACGCAATTTGGAAGGAATGTCGAAAAGTTTGCGTCAGTGGGGAGGTGGGGAGATGACGTTGTAGCTGTATGTTCTGGAAGGAGCTGGCTTTTTCCCAGGAGCCGGGAGGGGATGGGTTTTATATAGAAGCCACTGCAGGCAGTGTGTGTAAGTGAGAGACAGACAGACGGACAGAGAGCTGCTGCTTTTGTATTGCACCGTCTGTGTGGGGAGACACCCAGGGCGCTCTGTGCAGCATGGGCAAGGACTATTACAGCATTCTGGGCTTGCAGAAAGGAGCTTCCGAGGAAGACATCAAAAAAGCTTATCGGAAGCAAGCCCTGAGATGGCACCCGGACAAGAATAAATCCGCCAACGCCGAGGATAAGTTCAAGGAGGTGGCTGAAGCCTACGAGGTCCTGAGCGACCCCAAGAAGAGAGAGATTTATGACCAGTTTGGGGAGGAAGGTGAGTGTGGAGAGGGGGGGAAATTCAAAACAAACCCTTCTCTTTTGGGGGAGTGGGGGTCGAGAAGCCTGGGAGACGCCAGACTGGAGGTAGAAAGACTTGACAGCAATGAGCTAATGCTGCATTTCCCCTAACTTCGCCGCCCCCCGCAATTTGCCATTTCCTTCTCTCGGGGTTTATCCATAACGGGACACCCCACCCCAAGCTGTCAGTCCCGCGGCCTGATAGAACTTCCCTCTCGAATGAGGAAAGGTTCACCTTTGCCGTTTTCTGAAGCTGTTGCGCCCCACCACCCCTTCATTGAAAAGCCCCCCAGTCTGGGTTTTCTGCTCAGGTATTCCCTTAACTTCTGGCGAATGTGAATGATCGATAGAACAGGATCGAGGGGCTGAATGGCCTACTCTTCCTACTTAATGTCAGCAAATAAGAGTCTGAGACTGACTGCAACCATAAATCCAAAAACACTTGAATGTGTCAGAGATAAAAGGTACTGCAGATGCTGGAGAATCCGAGATAACACGTTGTGGGGCTGGATGAACACAGCAGGCCAAGCAGCATCATAGGAGCAGGAAAGCTTGACGTTTCGGGCCTAGACCCTTCATCAGAAATGGGGGAACACTTGGATGTGTGTCTCTTTGAATGTGCTGCACCTTAACTAAAATGCTTCTTTGAACGAGATTGATATTCAATAGCTTCATGGTTTTTTACAGCACGGAGAGGGCCCCCAGGGCTCTTCAAGCCTGCTCTGCCATTCAGTTGACTGTTTCGATCTGCAACTCCACTCCACTGAACACTTTAACACTGAAGGGGGCTGTTCAACCGTCAAATATGGGGCAGCTCTTTCAGAGAGGAATCCCATTTGCCCTAATCTTTTGCCACATCCCTGCTATTTTCTTCCTTATCCCAATTTGGGAGAGGCATTGGTGCAATGTTGACTTGGCTGGACCAGAAATCTAAACTCCCAGGTTACTGCTCTTGTGGGGGCGCGGGAGGCATGGGTAAAAATCCCAGCACGACAACTGGTCGAACCTAAATTCAAATTAAAAGATCTTCAATGATTGTGGTCAAAATCCACCTGTTTCACATTGACCTTTAGGAAAGGAAACTATCATCCTTACCAGGTATGGTACACGTGTGACTTCAGACCCACAGCAACATGGTTGACTCTGAAATGACCCAGCAAACAACACTGCGCAAGGATATTTGGGAAATGGGTGACAAATACCAGCCTTGAAAAGAGATAAAAAATCATCTTATACTATTCCTACCAATTTTGCTCCATAATCCAGCTGGATCATGGTTTCTCTGCCCTACAGCCCCATGGATCCCCCTTTTTCCTATATCTCCAAATGCTCCTCTGTCATTAAAGCCGTATTGATCAGTGAATAGAATTCCAATTGACTCTCAAAGGTGACTTCCTTTTGTTGGTGAGGATGTCAGAGGTGTGTTTTGCTGTATTATAAATGTGTCATTGCCATAGTATAGTGGTTTATTCTTGTTAAAAAAACACAAAGAATGCTGGGGATACTCAACAGGTCTGACAGTGTCTGTGGGAAAGAGAAACAGCATCAACGTTTACAAGTCTGATGTAACTCTTCAGAATTGGTAAATGTCCTTTCTTTTCCTTGTTCAGGGCTGAAAGGAGGAGCTGGTGGTGCTGATGAGCAGGGAGGAACATTCCGCTACACCTTCCACGGAGACCCTCATGCCACCTTTGCAGCATTCTTTGGGGGTGCCAACCCTTTTGAGATGTTCTTCAGCAGGAGAATGGCAAACGGACACCAGGAAGAAGGCATGGATGTGGACTCTGACCCGTTTTCCCAGTTTGGAGGCTTCAGCATGAATGGCTTCCCGAGGGACAGGCATGGTGGAGGAATGATGGGAGAGATACGGCGCAGGCAAGACCCGCCCATTATCCATGAGCTGCGGGTGTCCCTGGAGGAAATATATAATGGCTGTACCAAGAGGATGAAGATTTCCAGGAAGCGGCTGAACCCGGATGGTAGGACCGTCAGGATAGAGGACAAGATACTGACGATCGAAATTAAAAGGGGCTGGAAAGAGGGAACCAAAATCACATTCCCCAAAGAAGGGGATGAAACACCAAACACTATCCCTGCGGATGTGGTTTTTGTACTCAAAGACAAGCCTCACTCCCACTTTAAGAGAGACGGATCAAACATCGTCTACAATGCCCGCATCAGCCTGAGGGAGGTATGTTTACTCATAGATCATTTTCTAAAGTTTGTATTTCATTTTGTTTTGGGTTTCCTGTTTGTTGGGTAAACTACAGTTAAAATAAGAAATGATTTCCTCCATCCCGACAATGAGGCCCCTCTCCTGACCCTGAAATTACTTGGCTCCTCTAGCATTTTGTATTTTCTAGTCAACCTATTCAGAGATGTTGTTATTTGTCTCTGAAGTCAGTGGGTCTTGAATTTGAGTCTCCTGTCTCCGAGACAGGGACACTATTGCTGCACCACAAGGGCCCTATCTGGCCAACTTTTGTTTTTTTTTGTATACTATTATCTCTGGCATCTGTTGACTCCCCAGTTTTCACTGCCTTAAGCTGCTTTGAGCTTAAACCTTTCCATCTCTTGGCTCCTTAAAACTTACCAATGACTGATCTTTTGGTCTCCTGTCTATTTATCTGGTTTGATGTCAGGTTTTTTCAGAACGCTGCTGTGAAGCACCTTGGTATGTTCCTTTTGTTTTATTGATAGACTCAATTTAAATGCAAGCTTTTATTGCTCCTGTCAACAATTCCAGTGCCTTTTTATTAAAAACCTGTTGGTGGGATATGATCACGGTCTTGACCATCGACAAGTGCCCCTGCCCCTCCGTAACCAGCTGGAGAACACCATGAGCTTTTAATAGGCTGTCTCTCTAAACTAGAACGCTGATAATTATCACATTCGTCTCTTGGTTAGTCAAAGGCCTGTATTTGAAAAATCTCCCGAGTGATATTCAGTGTCGCAAAAGCAGACAGTTTTAGGGAGCTATAAATAATGAATGCAACTTGATTTTACTTCTGGAATTTTTTTTTTGTTATTACATACCAGTAGTTATAACCCTTCTGAGAGCAGACCTGGTTTTATATCTGGCTGCTCTGACAGCTCATCTATAAATGAGTCATACAGACCAGAATATCCTGAGATTGATATGACCAGTTGTGCTGAACAAGCTGGAATAGTAATCAAGACATTATGATCTTCTGGTTTAGAAAGGGAAACTAAGAATAATTTCTAAATTTTGTGCTTTGTTTAGAAATTTTTGCCTGTTTTGGTCAAATACTGGATGTTGCTTCATGCGATTTTCTGATTTGGAAATCTAAGAGATATGGGGAAGAGGTTACATTTACAATTCAAGTTACAATGCATGTGCTAGAAAAGAAAACAAGCTTGGTGCTGAAAGAACCTTTTCCTACATCCAGGTTTTCTCATGTTATTAATATAAAAGATTAAAATTGTCCAACATTCAAATTAAGAAAGAAAAATATAAAGGTCAGCATCAGACAAAGCAATCAGATGGAGCAATGGTACAATATCAACAATGGGAGTTACAAATTTACAATGGTCAATGCCTGAGGGAACATGCATTTTTTACAGCACCTACTATCAGATGTCCCGTAGCATATTCTGACTGATGAGGCACCTTTTTAAGTGTAGTCATTCTTGTAATGTAATGTAGGAACCATGAGAGCCAATTGGCTCACAGCAATTGCTCACAGCCAATTGGTCAACATAGTCATAGTCATACAGCACAGAAACAGACCCTTCGGTCCAACCAGCGCATGCCGACCTTAATCCCAAACTAAACTAGTCCGATCTGCCTGCTCCTGGCCCATATCCCTCCAAACCTTTCCTATCCGTGTACTTATCCAAATGTCTTTTAAATGTTGTAATTAGTTGGCTAATTTGACCGGATAGTCTTGTTTGTTTTTAATGATTATCAGTTTATGTATAAATATTGACCAGGAAAGATCACACGTTGTCATCATGACAATATCTAAGCCAAGGAAGTAGTCCCTCTACCAGCTAGATGCAGTAAGATTAAGATAACTTAAAATAAACAAGCTTACAATGTTACTATAAATGGTGTGGGGGAAATATTGCCTTCAGAAGAGGGCAGAGGAAGTTTGGGTGCAGGCTGGAACACCATGAAGATCAGTGTCGGGAAAACTTGGGGAATTACGTAACTCCATCATAAAGCTGTCTTGTGGGGGTATCCCTACCAGAGTTGAGAATCTGAGCAGAAAAGGCACAGTGGAATTGTTGACGATATAAAAAGATGCCAAAGCAAGTAAGTTATCCAAAACATGTGTACATGAATGCTTGAGCCTCAGCTGGAATATTGTGTCCAATTCTGGGCACCATGCTGTAGGAAGAATGTTAAAACCCTGGAAAGGATTCAAAAGAGCTTTATAGAAATGACACCAGGGATGACGGATTTGGACAAACTGGAGAAGCTGGGTTTATCCAGCTGTGAGCAGAGAGGTGAAGAATAGATTTTGATGGGGTTTAAAATTGTTAGAAGTTTTAAATTAATAAATAGGGCAAAACTGTTCCTACTGATAGGATCAGAAATTGGCAGGTACAGATTTTGAAGTAATTTGAAAAGGGACTGTAATGAAGATGAGCATTTATTATACACAACTCGATGTTATGATCTGTATTGTACTGCCTTAAGGGGTGGCTTTGCAAAGGCAATTGCATAAATACTTGAGAGGGAAAAATTCCAAAGTATGGGCTTAAGTAAAGGGGGAGCCATATGGCTAATTGGATAGTCCTTGAAGATGTTACAGACATGATGGGCTGAATAACCTCAATCTATGTCATATGATCCTGTCTGCTTTGAGGTGTTTCTTGCAGTGCAGTAAGCATTTTGATTCCAAGTTTTGAGATAGGCAGTAAATGCTGGCCTTGCTACCTATATCAACATCCTGTGAAATACAATTTTAAAAAAAAAAGTATGATCTTTTGATGTGGTTCAAAAAGAACTGCCAGACCACACTCGCATCCTTGACTGATCAAGTGAGGATCTGTATTTCTGCATTTGAAATACGTGTGCAAAGACTCTGCTCATAGATCTTTGATTGCGAGTAAAATATTTGTGACAAAGGAGCTAACTATCCCCTTAAAAGTTTCAAGTAAAATTGATATTCCTTTCCGCCTTATCTATGACTGACTCTGCAAACAGGAACTGGCTTTATGGTTGGGCAAATTGCTATAATCAATCTTGAGCAAGTTCTTTGCTTCCCGGTGAAGAATTCCTTTACATTTATGAAAACCAAAGGACTTGCATATCGATAACAATGCAGTATCCTTGTGCTCATTTGACATGGTTAGCTAATTTGCAGTGTACCACACATTGAAGCTACAGACATTTCAACCTCAGCAAAGTATCATAGGAATCTAGATCCACCATCACTGTATGAATTAGTATTTGCTGAACTTATGAATTCAGCAATTTGTGCAATTCAGTTTCAGCAACATCTTGTATGCCCGTGGCATTGCCATGTTATCCCCACTTGGCTCACTCCTTACAAGTGTTCTTGTTGGGTTCCATGAGAAATGTATATGTTGGAATGATACCTAAGCACCAACCCTTTGCATGTTTCTGATATGTAGGTGATACACCTGCTGTGCTTGAATCAGTAGTTACGTGTAAGAATTTCCTTTGCAAGTTTGAATGGGCTTGATGCTACACTCAAATTCACGTTTGAAGTAGTGTGGCCGAATGAGCTTCCTTTCCTCTGTCCTAATTGAGAAATTGGCCAGAAGGCTCTTGATGACTGACCACATACACAAGGCATAAGTACAGTTCCACATGTTATAAGATGAGTCTTTTTTTGACAACCTCAGAAATAGGGTCGAATTGTTCCCCATGCAGACTTAATGTGGATATTGAGCATGTCAAAATCTCCATGATGGACAATGGCAATCCTGATCAGATCATTTCCTGCTATAAATTGTGCACACTCATGAAAGACCTAAGGTAGTCACCTCTTGGTCCTGAAAAGTGCCCAGTCTATCTCCCAATTACTCTGAAAGGGTAAGTTACATCAAACATTTGAACCACAGGTAAAGCGAGCTGTTTTAAGCTGTACTGTGCAGCATGAATGACATTCACCACTAACAGGATGTTGTCAACAAGCTAAAATGCTTATCAAAAATGAGGAATATTGTATGTCACTTGTGGTGCCAGTGTAATGCCATGTGTGTGGGCCATATGTCCCAGAGACTGGTGGATCACATCAAACAACCTGTCCATTCAGCTGTTTGCAACAAGCAAGGTACTGACGGTACCCAATCGGCTGCACTTGCAAAACTCTGAACATATTACCCTATATAAGATGTGATTTGGCAATTGTTCAATTACAATTTGCTGGATAGTCCTGAATGTGCGAGGAATTATGCTGACAAATCAAGGTACGATTATCAGTTGGGCTCACAGTTTGGCACACTTGTGTGTGCTGGAAGCTGTGCCTGTTCCAACTTGAACATTGCTAGCCAATGTCTTGAGCATGCAGAGCCAACTTGTTTGGTTTAAAACTTAAATCAAGCCTGCAGTCAGTCAGCATTAAAGGTGTTTCCTTTATGGTGAAGGCTCTACCAGCCAATCAGTACTCTGTCTGATGCACGTAAATCTCCTTGAATTGGTATCCTAGCGAACTGTCCTAATGAATACAAGGCAAAAAGTTCCCACAAAATGTCTTTTTAGCAATATGACAAGTACTGTACTATGAACAGAAAGTTTAATTACTAAATTTAAGTTTGACTGAAGTTCAATTACTTGCACTAATTCCTGCATCCTTCATGAATTCGCTAAATGTTAATTTTGAGGGCAAGTTGCAGTAATGTGACACCAAGTTATTCAAAGATCTTTGCCCCAAACTATGAAAAATGCTGGAATTGAGGCAGTTTTTAAACGTGCATTGAGATTTTCTGATTCTCCCGTCAAATAATCCTGGGGAGCAACTCCAAGCTATTGAAGTTGAAAGCCTCCAAGCTCCAATTCCATGACTGACTGAACTTGCCGATCTCAGCTGAGGTGCCAAATTGGCCTGAGCACCCCTGGCCTCAGCAAGGGAAATCACAGGCCCCCTTGTAATTATTCAGTGTGCTCAATCACGCATACCACATCTAAATGTTGTGTTCGTGTGCAACTTAGGCAGAACAGGATCAGGCTGTGATGTCTCCTGTATTTGAATCTTTGAAACATAGGTGATCTCTGGAATTTTCTCTTCATCCCCCTAACCACCTATTTAAAATGCACCTTAAAGCCTACCTCTTTGACCAAAGACTTTGGTCACATTTTTCATCAGTTCCTCCAATGGTTCACTGTCCAATTTTGTTTGACATTTCTGTGACATACTTAGGAAATTTTGCTATGTTAAAGGCACTATTGAAATGAAACCCTTTGTTGTTATCTGGAAATGTTGTGTGCTGGTGCTGCCTACATTTGTAAAGACCATCTGGGATATCTTGGGTAGATTCACTGCCATCCATCCCTGTTGCTGATAATAGTCAAAAATACTGGCGCCTTATGAAGAAGGAAGCTCACATGAATCTTAGTTAAGAGCTAGGTTCTGTCTTAGTTAAACAGTAAAGGTATATTACAGATAAAAGGTACTGCAGATGCTGGAGAATCCGAGATAACAAGCATGGGGCTGGATGAACACAGCAGGTCAAGCAGCATCATAGGAGCAGGAAAACTTGACGTTTCGGGCCTAAACCCTTCATCAGAAATGGGGGAGGGGAAGAGGGTTCTGAAATAAATAGGGAGAGAGGGGGAGGCGGATAGAGGATGGATAGAGGAGAGGATAGGTGGAGAGGAGGCAGACAAGTCGAAGAGGCGGGGATGGAGCCAGTAAAGGTGAGTGTAGGTAGGGGGGTAGGGAGGAGATAG
>JAHRHZ010000038.1:28750905-28761607 GCA_024137785.1 Ginglymostoma cirratum
GGGGGTGTGGCTTGAGGTGAGAGGAAAAACAGGTTAGGGAGGTGGAGATGAGCTGGGCTGGTTTTGGGATGCGGTTGGGGGAGGGGAGATTTTGAAACTTGTGAAATCCACATTGATGCCATTGGGCTGCAGGGTTCCCAGGCTGAATATGATTTGCTGTTCCTGCAGCCTTCGGGTGGCATCACTGTGGCATTGTAGGAGGCCAAGGATGGACATGTCATCTGAGGAATGGGAGGGGGAGTTGAAATGGTTCGCGACTGGGAGGTGCAGTTGTTTGTTGCGAACTGAGCGCAGGTGTTCTGCAAAGCGGTCCCCAAGCCTCCGCTTGGTTTCCCCGATGTAGAGGAAGCCACAATGGGTACAGCGGATGCAGTATACCACATTGGCAGATGTGCAGGTGAACCTCTGCCTGATGTGGAATGTCTTCTTGGGGCCTGGGATTGGGGTGAGGGAGGAGGTGTGGGGGCAGGTGTAGCACTTCCTGCGGTTACAAGGAAAAGTGCCGGGTGTGGTGGGGCTGGAGGGGAGTGTGGCGCGGACAAGGGAGTCGCGGAGGGAGTGGTCCCTCCGGAAGGCAGATAAGGGTGGGGAGGGAAAGATGTCTTTGGTGGTGGGGTCTGACTGTAGATGGCGGAAGTGTTAGCTAATTACTGTCTAAGATGAGGCAGTCATGGCCAGTTTAAGAGTACAGAGTAGTGTAAGGAGAACTCTGTGCAACTCTGATTAGCTCCTTCCAGGAACAGTTCTTTATATCCCGCTGGTTGGAGCTTATCTTCTGATGCTCCTTTCAGGTACTAACTGTTTTGTACAGCTGTTCCCACTTTATATGGGCTGGGTCCCATCTGGTTGCCATGTAAAGCTCCTGTTCAGGCAGGAGCTAAGTGACTGTGCCTAGTACATGCTGTCCATCTATTTCTCTCCAGATATTAAGAAATTCAAACATTGTGAGAGTGGAGAATCTCTGCACCTGATTCATTTTTAAAATGGTTATGACACTAATTTTATCTGTTGTTCCTAGTATTATCTATCTTGAAAACACCTGATGTCCAATTGCTACATTAATGCCAGTTGCTTTTACAAAATTAACATTGTAAGAATTACTGTTTTGACGATCGCATTCATAAACCAGAGGCCTGTGGAAGCTCAATCATTGAGTAAGTTTAAGGCAGAGATTGATTGGTGGATTTTTGATACCAATGACATTCAAGATGTGGAGCTAGCACAAGAAAATGATATTGATGGAGATGATCAGCCATGATCTGGAATGGTGGAGCAGGCTCCAGAGGCTGAATAGCCAACTTCTGCTCCTATAGTTCTGCCTTTTGATTCACTGCAGTATTGTACCTTCTCCAGATGTGTGTTATGAAGCTGACTGGGTTTCTCCGAATAATTGCCTCCCTCCTTTCCTTTTTATTATTCTATTCACGATGGTAAAATTCTCACCTAGAAGGCTGAGCCCAGCCTGACACACTGCAGTACTGAAGGAGTGCTGCACTGTTAGAGGTGCTGTCTTTTGGATGTGTCATGAAACTGAGGCTTTTGATCATGGCAATATCCATAAAAGGGTGTCAGTTTTCCTAATGTATTTAAGCCAGCATGCTCAATCAACCCCTGTGAAACAGGTTTATCAGTCATTCATTCATCTCATTGTTCTTTCTGGGATCTTGCTTTGTGTAAAATTTGAACCATTCACTGTGAAAGAATGGTGAGGTGACATCATTCCAAGTCAGGGTGGCATGTGTCTTGGAGAGGAACTGGTTTTCCTGTGCATCTGCTGCCCTTGTCCTCCCAGTTGGCAAAGATTGCAAGGTTTGGAGAGTTTTATTTGAGACTTTCTAGTGGGCAGTTAAAGATAAACAATATTGCTGTGAGTTTGGAGCTACTTCTATTGTGGTGTTGGGATTTGAACATAGGGCACTAACCTGGGTTAGTAGGAATTGCAGATGCTAGAGAATCTGAGATAACAAGGTGTGGAGCTGGATGGCCAAGCAGCATCAGAGGAGCAGGAAGGCTGACGTTTCGGGCCTAGACCTTTCTTCAGAAAGGGTCTAGGCCCAAAACGTCAGCCTTCCTGTACCTCTGATGCTGCTTGGCCTGCTGTGTTCATCCAGCTCTACACCTTGTCATCGCACTAACCTAAGTGTCAGGATTACTCTGTTGGTAACATCCCCACGTCACCATATGGGTTTATTACAAAGGCTGGGCACATGCATGAGCTCTGGCATGGAGCTACCCCTCCAGGAAAGATCAATCAAAAAGATAAAGTAACAGTGTCGGATCACCATTAGTTTTTTTTTCAACTAATTACATTTCCCTTTTGTCATTTCTAGGCTTTATGTGGTTGTGTGGTACATGTACCAACCATGGAAGGCAGATCGATCCCATTAGCAACTCAGGACGTGATCAAACCTGGGTCGAGGAAGAGGATAAGCGGCAGAGGATTGCCATTCCCTAAAAACCCGGACCGCCGAGGTGACCTGATTGTGGAATTTGAAGTCATTTTCCCGGACTTTATTTCCACATCGTCCAAAGAAGTGCTGAAGCGACATTTACCCACATCCTAAATGTGAGGACTGGATTTCAGAAGGATCACTCCACTGTACATAATGAACTAACTGCTTTGCAGTGTTGTGCTTGGGCCATGTGCGTGTTATGGGATAAAATATCAATGCATGTTTTGGGAGGTCTCTCAAACAGCAATAACCTTTTGCCGTGGTTCTTAACGCAGAGGCCGAAGCTTTTTACCACAGCCTCTTCAGGGCAGTCGTTGATCTTTTGTACGTTTTTTATTTAGCGAATTGTTTCTTTTTCGTATGTAAATATAAAATGCTGCCCAACAAATGGCAATTCATATTCTTGTCAAAAAGGAAACTGATGCTCAGAGGCTGTGTTGAAGGTTGCACTTGATGTCTAGATCAACGTAGAAATAGCCTGGGTTCAGATTGCATGTTGCGATGTTCAGCAAAAAGTGTGTCTTCACCAGATTAGCACACATTCATAAATATTGCACAAACTTTAAGAGGTTCAGCATCATGCAATTTGACTGTCTGTGTCTATGCACTATCAATTGGTTTATTCTTCTTCTGAACTCCACTGAGATTCTGTTGTGTGAATTGGTCGGCATGTAAAATCTTGATGGGATACCCACTTGAACTGTGAAAAATATCCAGCGTTCTAATTGATTTTTTTTTTTTTCCTCCATCCAAATTTGGATGGTATTTCCAAAGATTACTGAGTATCAAAGCATTAGAATGATGTACTTTTTGTTACAGATCTATTGAAAGAGGCTAGCCATGATGTCGAAGTGCCAGTGTTGGACTGGGGTGGTCACGGTCAGAAGTCACGACATCCGGTTGTTGCCCTGCAGCGCTCTGAAAACTTGTGATTTCAAATAAACCTGTTGGACTACAACCTGGTGTCATGTAACTTCTTACCTTGTTGGAAGAGGAGGTAACTATTTGGAGTGATTTTAATTAATTGCATTGGAGCAACATCAGGTTACTGGCTAACATGCAATCTCATTTGTAGCTTCTCAAAAACAGCAGCGGAAGTGGATCAAACAAAACTAACAGTATTTATTAAAATAAAAATAGTTTTTACTCATTGTATGATGAAATGAACTGTCTAAACAATAATGCTTTTATTTTGTTAAAATGATAAATACATGAACAAAGTTAATACCTGACATCGTGTCTTGCCTGTTTTTGTTATTGTAATGTCCAGTGATGTTAGGCAATGGTTTTCGTTCCATTTCTCAGGATATTAAATCTAGGCTTTGCTGAACGGGAGGTTAATGCACGCCAGTAAGCTCAGGGATGATGACTGGACAGGATTTAGTCAGCATTACAAAACAGACTTTTGGATAAACTCAAGTTTATTGCAGGTCAATAGTGCAATCTACTTAGCTTGCTTGCAAATAACTGTGGATGCAAATGAGAAAGGTACATTTTGACTGCATAACAAGTTCAGAATGTGCAAATTAGATTTCAAGCAAAAAATATTAAGGAAGAAAGCATTTGTATTATGATCACACCTTTCACACATTCAGATTGTCCCAAAGTGCTTTACAGCCAATAAGGAACTTATGAAGTTATGCCATAGCTACACTAATGCGAAACTAAGCAGCCATTTTAGACTCAGCAAGGTTTCAGAAATAGCAATAGACAATGACCAGACTTTTCATTATTCCTTCGAGATGTGGCCATTGCTACCTTCATCAACACTTAACACTCAAATCTAATTGTCCTCCTTCTTGAACTGCTACTCTCTTTGGGTTGGAGAGACAGCCACAATGCCTTTAGGAAGAGAATTCCAGGATTTTGACCCAATGAAAGTGAAAGAATGCTGACATATTTCCAAGTCAGGATGGTGACTGACTTAGAGGGGAGTATTCCGGGGGTGGTGTTCCGATTATCTGCTGCCCTCCTTCTAGATGGTAGAGGTTGCAATTTGGATAGTGCTGTCTGAGGACCTTTGGTAAATTACTGCGGTTCTTGTAGAATAGTACTCACTGCTGTAACTATCAGCAGTGAAGGGTGTAAGTTCTGTGAGGCTCTTAATCAGCTAATATAAAACTCCCGTGCTGGCAATGAATAATTCCAATTAGAAATGCAGGGCAGTTGGCTGTGTTCTCTACAGGTCACTTTGCCCTGAAATAAACCCAACCTCTCCTCATAAATAGCAGTATGAAAGAGGAGCTGTCTCACTGAATTACAATGCACTTTCAACATGACCAATATAGCATTATGGAGGTGATGTTAATTACCCGTCTGGTTCATGTATGCCCTTTAGGCAAGAAAATCAGGCATCCTGGTCTGGCCTAAATGTGACTCCAGACCCATAGCAATGTAGATACTTCTTAACAGCCTTTTGAAATGGCCAGACAAAACACTGTTTGAGGAATTAGGGATGGCCTTGCCAGTGACAACCACATTCCAAGAATGAAATTTTAAAAAAAACTGTTCAGCTCTCATGCCTTTTTTCAGATTTGTTCATTATTTGACAGTTTTTAGGGATATTAATTGTGACTCATTGTTCCAACTAACTATTAAAATATTATTAAATGGAACTTCAATTAAATCTTTTCTTTTTATTCATTCATGGAATGTTGGCATGAATGGCTGGGTCAACGTTTATTGTTCACCCATAAGTGCCCTTGAAGTTGGTGGTGAGCGGTCGTCTTGAACTGCTGCAGTCTATTTGGTGTAGGTAGCCCCACAGTGCTATTAGGGAGTAAATTCCAGGATTTTGACTTGGTGACAGTGAAGGAACAGCGATTATATTTCCAAGTCAAGAAGGTGAGTGGCTTGGAGGGGAACTTGCAGGAAATCATGTTCCTGTGTATTGACTGCCTTTGTCCTTCTTCGTGGTAGTGGTCATGGATTTGAAAGGTGCTGTCTAAACGTGCGGTCAATTTTTGCAGTGCATCTTGTAGATGGACACAATGCTGCTACTGAGTCTCGGCAATGGAGTGAGTGAATAGTTGCAATGTAGTGCTAATCAAGCAGCCTGCTTTGTCTTATATGTGACATGCTTCTTGAGTGGTGTTAGAGTTACACCTATCCAAGCAACTTGCATCTTGTAGATAATGATGGCCCTTTGAAGAGTTAAGGTGAGATACTCATTGCACGATTCCAAACCTCTGATCGGTTCTTGTAGCCACTGTATTTATATGGCTAGTCCAGTTGAGTTTTAAGTCAATGGCAACCCCCAGAGTGTTAATTAGTAAGGATTCAGCTATGATAATGCCATTGGTAATTGCCTCTTGTTGGAAATGCTCAATGCCTGGCATTTCTGTAGCACAAATGCTACTTGCCATTTGTCAGCCAAAGTCTGGACATCATCCTGGTCTTGCTCCATTTGGAGATAGGCTGCTACGGTGTCTGAGGTGGCAGGAATGGTGCTGAACAATGTGCAATAATCAAAGAACATCCCTGTTTCTGACCACATCATGGAGGGAAGGTCATTGATGAAGCAGCTGAAGATGGTTGGGCCTGGGACACTACCCTGAGGAACTCTTGGTATGATATGGAGTGAATCAAATTATTTGAAAACTGGCATCCACTACACTGGGAATTTCTGGAGGAGGTAGAGATGAATCATCCACTCAGAACTTCTGGCTGAATATAGTTTCAAATGCTTCAGGCTCATCCTTTGCATTGGGAATGGGTATATTTAGGGAACCACCTCCTCCAGTGAATTGTTTAATTGTCTAGCACCATTCACTGGTCAATCTGACAGGACTGCAGAGCTTTGATCTGATCTGTTTACCGTGGAATTGTTAAACCCTGTCTGTCACTTGCCAATTAATGTTGTGTTGTAGCTTCAGCAGGTTGACATCTCATTTTTAGGATGCCCGGTGCTGCTCTGGGCGTGCCCTCCCATATTCTTCATTGAAAGGGGTTGATCCCCTGGCTTGATGATAATGGAGTGGAAGATAGGCTGAGCCATGAGGTTGACCACTTCCCCATATCAGTAGACAATGTGGATTTCAGCAACTAAATGCACTGAGAACACACAAGCATTGCTAACTTACACGTATGTCGAGTGGACTTGAGGATTATCAGCTAAGTCATGATCTCATTGAATGGCAGAGGAGATTTGATGGACTGAATGGCCTACTTATGCTCCTAAGTCTAATGTCCTCTCAGGCTTAGCGGGCAGGTAAGTGGGAGAGAGAAAATACTTCATGTCGTGTAAATGAAGCATCTACTGCTGCAGTTCTTGGAGACTGGGTGGACTTGGTTAAGAATCATGTTGGGTTTGTCAAAGTGGAGTGTGTGTCGACTATTTAAAATAAAAATTCACAGTCAGCAGCTGCATTTTTAAAATCATTATGTCTTGGTTCTAGAAAATTCTAAATTGGATTTGAAGCATAACTGTGATGCCTGTTTACTGATGTGTCACAGATTATTATTACCTCAGGAATAAATCCGTCTTATTATAAATAGTCCACAAGCGTGTTAGATTACAGTAATATAGTCTTGTTTTTATTTCCTATCAGCTTTTGGCCTTTTTCTCCTTTGTGTGATTCAGTTATAGTTTTCAAAAAAAAATCTTTTGTTTTGGAAAATACAGTGTTAAAGTCTATTTATTTCTTGATAACAAGAACTTGTAGTTTTAAAAAGTGTCATTAACAAAGAAGTTAAAGATTGCAAAGGAGTTTCACTGAGGGAAAAAGCAAAAGACACTACACAGCATGTCAAGGAAGAAGAGGTTAGGAGGGGAAACCCAAAAGGTTTGTTTAAAAGAGGTGGATTTTCATCAAGGTTGTAAAGGAGGAAAGAGGCACTTGCAGCTTTTTTTGTAGGATTCCACAACAGAATTTGACATCAAATAGGAATTTCTTGTATCTCAGCCAACATTCTTCCTTAACTAACATCACGCACATAAAAATCAGATGGGACTGGTCATTTATCTCCGCACTTGTCATGGGAAATTACCAACGCTTTTAAAAGAAAAATCATTCTGGAGATGGTGGTGCCAGTATTTATTGCCCTGCGTTGAGAAAGTGGTGTTCAGCCTTTACTGAAACCGCAACAGTCTGTGTGGTGAAGGTACTCTCTCACTGCTGTACACTAGGCACCTACAGCGTTTTGGTTCAACAACAGTGAAGGAACAATGGGACATACTTAAGCTTGAAGGTTGTGTGACTCGGAGGGAAACTGGACAGACAACAGCATTGTGGCCACATCATTGGGTTAGTAATACAGAGACCCAGTCTAATACTCTGGAATGTGGGTTTAAATCCCACCATAGCAGTGGTGGAATCTAAACTGCATCAGTAAATCTGGAAACTAGTGTTAGTCTCAGTAATGGCGAATATCAAAAAACAGAGCCCAGCAAAGATGAAATTAATAGGTCAGTAAGTCTGCGTGCTGAATAGGATTTGGACAGGAAACGTTTGCTGAAGTGCACAGAAAGATAGGGTACACATTTCATAGAATGACAGCAGTGTTATGGTGCAGAAGGATGTTGAAATAACTCCGCAGAGGCCGGTATCCCATTACCAATTCACCCTTTACTTACATGTGGAGAGTCCTCGACACTGACCTAGCTCTCGGTGAACAGGATGTCTGACACTCCTGTTTTAATCGGTCAGCCAGGGCTCCCTCTTTGGAACACATAAACATCCCAAATTAGGGAACTCATATTCCATGAGGTCAGCCAGGTGGACCTTGTTACAACCACTACAGATGTCATTTGGCCCATTGTGCCTGCACTGGATTTAATCTCAATGGAGTCAACTCTCATCAAACACCCACAGGCTGTTTAACTTTTTTTTTTGTTTGTGGAATTGTGAGTTGGGTTGTTGACCTGCTCACGTAAAACAAAAGGATTTTGCCATTCTCCCACACAGTGTAGAGAAAGTATTTAGCACCAAGTCCTGACAGGGAAGTCAGAGCAGGTACCTGGCAGCTCCAGGTCACTGTTTGCTCCTCTGGGCCTCTATCTGAGACAGCAGCATCATGGCAGCAACTGCCTGCACCTACTTTTCATGGAGATTGGCCTTGGGCATGCAATAACCTCACCACATCATGACACATCTCTGGGCCACTTTAAATACTGTTCTGCACTTCAATGCTACATTCTCGTGCTGTTGCCAGGTCACTTTGCATACACAAACAATAACCCACTTCATCGATTTGATCAGAATGCATCTCCAGGTTCCTTACTTTGTTCTTTTTGTGCTCAGTCACTATGTACTACTGGGGTGCTCACAGCATCTCTGCCTTGCCTTTTTGCACTGTGCCCCCTCATCCACAGCAGAGAGGCTTACATTACTTCTATCTTGCTTGTGCCTTTTTGCTCAGACAAAACTTTGCATCTTGTCATGGCTGTCAGCAGTCATCAGTCAATAGGGTGGACATGTTACTGTATCACACTGTGTTCCATCAATGATAAACTTGAGGCAACCTGCCTGTAGCTTACACATCAAGCACACTGCATGTACTTCTATATCTCAGTGTCTCAGGGTAATTGTCCCCTATCAGATTAAGGGAGACAACCTTCAATCAGGTCGTACCAGCACAGTTAGTCAAGGACATCAACTGATACCAGTCCAGGGACTTGGGAACAGTCAGCCAGCTGGTTGGGGTGTACAGGATCAAGGGATTCATACCTCTACAGCCTGGGAAATGGGTCATGGTCAGTCCTCCCGTAGGTCCGGTTTCAATGTTCTCAGAAACATTGATAGTCAGTCAGGGAACTTCACAGATATCAATCAGGGGTCTGTTCATTCATCATTTGGAACATTAACAGTCCATCCAGGCTCTCTGTTCACCAAAAGACAAAGTGGCCGCTGCTGTGGTTGGGAGATGGGGTAAGTTCCATTGTGAGTACTGCAGGCAGCATACTGGGATGCAAATGGGATATGAATTGTGAATGGGAGGAATTGAAAGCATGACAGAGTGAAGATGATAGATCATGAAAGAGAAAAGCGTACCGTGGGGGGTGGGGATCGGATGGTCATCAATGGTCAGCAACTTCCTCACTTCAATGGGGAGAGGGCAAGTGTATTATCATACTGGCATGACTATATGGTATATGTGGGGCACAGGAGATAACATGGAGCAATGAACAGTTACACAAACAGATTGAGTGGGAACATGGGGGAAGATCAATGCTTATTGGGGTTAATAGGGATGATAAAGAAGAAAGGGATATGAAGGTTTGGGACTCATCAAGACTGAGAGGCTGAGCCGGTGACTAACTCAGGGAAGTGCGACTGTTAATGCCTTCCATCCTCACCCAAATTGCAAATTTGTAATGGAACACCTGAAGTGGGCAGAATAAATGCTTCTTTTTCTAAGAAAGCAGTATTCACCTTAATGGGATGTGAGGCCCTGCAAAGGTCAACATTATTAAACAGATTCCCACCCAGTACAAGTGGAAGGCATCTGTCTTCACAAAATGCTGTAGCCGAACCTTACGAAATGACTTACAGCGTGAACTAAACATCATGGACTCAAACACTCTTGAACACACCATTTAACATGACAAATCAATCTCACAAATAGCTGTGAAACGCAAGTGGTATTTTGCCAAAGTAGCAATCATCTGAGGACCCATAACCTGTACAAGGTCCAGGATCCAATCTCATCAACAGCCAATGTCTGCTATCTGTTTAAACAGAATGCTCTCTTTTGATGAAGAAGCATCTACAAAACTTTTTGATCAAGAACCAACCTGCAGTTAACTTCCAGGCCTGGCCTCACAAGGAAACAAAAGCTTGTTTGATCTGTTTTCCTTTTAACACAAACTGTTATTCACACTTCAAAAGTCATCAAAAGTCCGCTCCACACTCCCTTCCAGCCCCACCACACCCGGCACTTTTCCCTGTAACCGCAGGAAGTGCTACACCTGCCCCCACACCTCCTCCCTCACCCCAATCCCAGGCCCCAAGAAGACTTTCCACATCAGGCAGATATTCACCTGCACATCTGCCAATGTGGTATACTGCATCCGCTGTACCCGTTGTGGCTTCCTCTACATCGGGGAAACCAAGCGGAGGCTTGGGGACCGCTTTGCAGAACACCTGCGCTCAGTTCGCAACAAACAACTGCACCTCCCAGTCGCGGACCATTTCAACTCCCCCTCCCATTCCTCAGATGACATGTCCATCCTGGGCCTCCTGCAATGCCACAGTGATGCCACCCGAAGGCTGCAGGAACAGCAAATCATATTCAGCCTGGGAACCCTA
>JAHRHZ010000038.1:28761707-28774996 GCA_024137785.1 Ginglymostoma cirratum
ACCTACACTCACCTTTACTGGCTCCATCCCCACCTCTTCGACTTGTCTGCCTCCTCTCCACCTATCCTCTCCTCTATCCATCTTCCATCCGCCTCCCCCTCTCTCCCTATGTATTTCAGAACCCTCTCCCCTCCCCCATTTCTGATGAAGGGTTTAGGCCCGAAACGTCAAGTTTTCCTGCTCCAATGATGCTGCTTGACCTGCTGTGTTTATCCAGTCCCATGCTTGTTATCTTGGATTCTCCAGCATCTGCAGTACCTTTTATCTCTCATCAAAAGTCTTCTTTAGCTTCCAGTTCCAGACCAAAATTGATAAAAGAACAAAATAAAACTCATGAAAAATCAGCAAGGGCTCCAATAACCTGACCAGGTTGTATGACTGTCCTGAAGTGTCAGCCTAAATCACGTTACATCCTTCAGCTTGAACACTGGACTTTCTGAATTAGAAGCAAGGCTATGGTCCAAGTGAAGCAAGCTGAAATAGCATGAGACTGCTCCACATCACAAGTTGTTTCTTTCATGTGAAGTCCAGGAAGAGGGTTAAGGCCAGAATACTTAGTAAACTGAAGTAAAGTTTCAAACAAAAAGAAAACACAGGTGTAGATGTACATATCCTTGAAATTATTTAATTTTTTATTGGAGGCCTGGTTAGTAAGCCTGGGGATGACACTAAAATTGGTGGTGTAGTGGACAGTGAGAATGTTATCTAAAATTACAGAGATCTTGATCAATTGGGTCAATGGGCTGAGTAGTGGTAGATCGAGTTTAATTTGAATAAATGTAAAGTATTGCATTTTGGTAAAACAAACAAGGACAGGACTTATACAATTAATGATAGGGCCCTGAGTAATGTTATAGAACAGAGACCTAGGGGTTCAGGTACATAATTCTTTGAAATTTGCGTCACAGGTGGATTAGGGTGGTTGAGAAGTTGTTTAGAATGCTTGCTTTCATTGCTCAGATCTTGGGAATTGGGACAGCATGCTGAGGTTGTACAGGACGTTGGTGAGGCCTCTTCTGGCGTCCAATGTGCAGTTCTGGTCACCCTGTTATAGGTAGGATATTATTAAATTGGAGAGGGTTCAGAAAGGATTTACCAAGATGTTGCTGGTAGTGGAGGGTTTGAGATACAAAAATTAGGCTGGATAGGCTGGGACCATTTTCACTGGAGTGAAAGAGGTTGAGTGGTGACCTTACAGAAGTTCATAAAATAATGAGGGGCATAGATAATGTGAATAGCAAAAGTTCAAAACTGTGGGCACTTTATAAGCTAAGAGGAGAAAGTTTTTAAAAGAACAGGAGGGACAACTTTTGTGGCTCGTGTGTGGAATGAACTTCCAAAGAAAGTGGTGAATGCAGGTATTGTTATAATGTTTAAAAGGCATTTGGATAAGTACATGAACAGGAAAAGTTTAGAGGGATACGGGCCAAATGCAGGTAGGTGGTTCTAGTTTAGTTTAAGAACATGGTCGGCATGGACTAGTTGGACCGAGGGGTCTGAGACAACAGTGTAGAGCTGGAGGAACACAGCAGGCCAGGTTCTGTTCCCATGCTGCCACTTGGAAATAGAGTTCTAGCAAGTATGTCACTGTGCAGAACGGAGCCCTCTGGTGGTGAGGTAGATTTAATATTTAATATTTATATCACATTTAATAGTGATAATAGGAACTGCAGATGCTGGAGGATCCGAGATAACAAGGTGTGGAGCTGGATGAACACAGCAGGCCAAGCAGCATCAGAGGAGCAGGAAAGCTTGACGTTTCGGGCCTAGACCCTTCATCAGATGTGGGGTCTAGCTCCATACTTTGTTATCACACATTTCGTTGAATCATAGAATCCCTACAGTGTGGAAACAGGCCCTTTGGCCTAACAAGTCCACACCGAACCTCAGAGCATCCCACCCAGACCCAACCCTCCAAACAACCCACCTAACTCACACCACCCTGAACACTATGGGCAATTTAGCATGGCCAATCCACCTAATGTGCACATCTTTAGACTGTGGGAGAAAACTGCAGCACCCGGAGGAAACCCATGCAGACACGGGGAGAATGTGCAAACTCCACACAGACAGACGCCCAAGGCTGGAATTGAACCCGGGTTCCTGGTGCTGCGAGGCAGCAGTGCTAACCACTGAGCCACCGTGCCACCCCAAATTTGATAGTGTGGAGCTGGAGGAACACAGTGGCCAGGCAGCATCAGAGGAGCAGGAAAGCTGACGTTTTGGGTTGGGACCCTTCTTCAGAAATGGGGGAGGGGAAGGGGCTCTGAAATAAATACAGAGAGGGGGGGCAGCGATAATAGGTAGATAGTGGAGCAGACAGGTGGGAGAAAAGACGGACAGGTCAATGAGACGGAGATGAGATGGGGGGGCTGGTCTTAGGATGAGGTCAGAGTGGGGAGATTTTGAAGCGAGTAAAGTCCACATTGAGACCATTGGGTTGTAGGCTTCCAAGGTGGAATATGAGGTGCTGTTCCTCCGGCCACAGCCTCCAACCTCATCGTTCCCAAACGCCGCACTCTCCGTTTCCATCTCCTTCCCAAAATCCATAAACCCAACTGCCCTGGTCGACCCATTGTCTCCGCCTGCTCCTGCCCCACCAAACTTATCTCTGCTTATCTTGACTCTATTTTCTCCCCCCGGTCCAGGAACTCCCCACCTATGCCCAGGACACCACCCGTGCCCTCCACCTCCTCCAAAACTTCTGATTCCCTGGCCCCCAACACCTCACCTTCACAATGGACGTCCAGTTCCTATATACTTGTAATGTCCATGCAGATAGCCTAAAAGCCCTCCACTTCTTCCTCTCCTGCAGGCCCAACCAGTTCCCCTCCACTAACACCCTCCTCTGCATAACCAAACTCGTCCTTACCCTTAACAACTTCTCCTTCAACTCCTCCCACTTCCTACAGGCTAAGGGGGTGGCCATAGGAACATGCATGGACCCAAGCTATGCCTGCCTCTTTGTAGGTTATGTGGAACAATCCCTCTTCCACAGCTACACTGGCCCTATCCCCCACCTCTTCCTCTGCTACATTGATGACTGTATCGGCGCTGCCTTGTGCTCCCATGAGGAGCTCGAACAGTTGATCAACTTTACTAACACCTTCCACCCCAACCTCAAGTTCACCTGGACCATCTCTGATACCTCGCTCTCCTTCCTGGACCTCTCTATCTCCATCTCTGTTGACCATCTCGAAACTGATATCTATTTCAAGCCCACCGACTCCCACAGATACCTGGACTACACCTCCTCTCACCCACCTTCCTGCAAGAATGCAATCCCCTACTCACAATTCCTCCGCCGCATCTGCTCCCAAGATGGGGCGTTCCACTCCTGAACATCCCAGATGTCCTCGTTTTTCAAGGACCGCAACATCCCCCCTGCTTAGTGGTCAAAAACACCCTCTACTGCATCTCTTGCATTTCCCGCACCTCAGCCCTCACACCCCCTCCCCGCAATAACAACAAAGACAGAATTCCCCTTGTCCTCACGTATCACCCCATCAACCTCTGGATTCAACGCATCATTCTCCGCCACTTCCGCCACCTGCAATCTGACCCCACTACCAAGGATATATTTCCTTCCCCACCCTTATCTGCCTTCCGGAGGGAACACTCTCTCCGTGACTCCCTCGTCCGCTCCACACTCCCCATTAGCCCCACCGCACCTGGCACTTTTCCCTGCAACCGCAGGAAGTGCTACACCTGCCCCTACACCTCCCCACTCACCTCCATCCCAGGCCCCCAAAAAAAACTTCCACATCAAACAGATGTTCATCTGCACATCTGCTAATGTGGTCTATTGTATCCGCTGTTCCTGATGTAGCCTCCTCTACATTGGTGTGACCAAGCGGAGGCTCGGGGACCGCTTTGTGGAGCACCTATGCTCGGTTTGCGACAAACAACACCTCCCAGTCGCGAACTACTTTAACTTCCCCTCCCACTCCCTGGACGACATGTCCATCCTGGGCCTCCTCCAGCGTCACAACGATGTCACCTGGAAACTGAAGGAACAGCACCTCATTTTCCGCCTTGGAAGCCTACAACCCAATGGTCTCAATGTGGACTTTACTAGCTTCAAAATCTCCCCAACCCCGACCTCATCCTAAGACCAGCCCCACCTCTCATCCCCGCCTCATTGGCCTTTCCGTCTTCTCTCCCATCTATCCGTTCCTCCCATCTTACTGACCAATCCCCACCACCACCTAGCTACACACACTCTTACTAGCTACATCCCCGCCTTCTTGATCTGTCCGTCTTCTCTCCCACCTATCTGCTCCACTATCTACTTGCTATCAGCGCCCCCCAATTTACTTCAGAGCCCCCTTTCCCCTCCCCCATTTCTAAAGAAGGGTCCAGACCCAAAACGTCAGCTTTCCTGCTCCTGTATTGCTGCCGGACCTGCTGTGTTCCTCCAGTTCCACACTGTGTTATGTCAGACTCCAGCATCGGCAGTTCTTACTATCTCCAGTCTAATTCTGATGCTTCCTTTCTTTTTTGTGTTCTTCGCAACAAACAGCCTTACATTGTTTATGTGGTGGCATCACAGTTTTAAAACTTCCACATATTGGTGATGATTATGTAACACTGCTGAAGACTACTTTGTGGGAACAGTGTTGGAGATAAGTAGAAAACCCTAAAAGATAAAAACCGAAAGAACTGCGGATGCTGTAAATCAGGAACAAAAACAGAAGTTGCTGGAACAGCAGGGTCTGGCAGCATCAGTTCTGAGGAAGGGTCACCGGACATTAACTCTGATTTTTTCCTTCACAGGTGCTGCCAACCCTAAAAGATAGACAACACTAAAAGATAGATATGTATCTTTACCAGCCTCAGGACACCACAACAAAGTGTTTTGCAATCAATTTAGTGTTTTTGATGATTAGTTCCTATTGTGGTTTAGGATATGAAGCAGTACACATGCACATAGAAAGCTCCTTCAAAAAAACATGATGATAATGATCAGATAGTTGGCAGCAGTGTGATGTTGTTTTAAACCATAAGTCACAGGAGCAGAATTAGGCCATGTGGCCCGTTGAGTCCACTCTGCCATTCAATCATGGCTGATATGTCTCTCAATTCCATTCTCCTGCCTTCTCCCCATAAACCTTGGTCCCCTTACTAATCAAGAACCTAACTATCTGTCTTAAATACACTTACTGACTTGGCTTCCATTGTCTTCACCCTCTGGCTAAAGAAATTCTTCCTCTTCTTAGTTCTAAAGGGTTGTTCCCTTCACTCTGAGACTGTGCTCTCCGGTCCTAGTCTCTCCTACGAGTGGAAACATTTTCTCACATCCACCCTATCGTGGCCTCGCAGTATTCTCGAAGTTTCAATAAGATCCCCTTTTCATCCTCCTAAACAACATCATGCAAGACCCAGAGTCCCCAACTGCTCCTCATGTGACAAGACCTTCATCCCTGGCATCAATCTTGTAAAATCCCGAAAAAACTGCGGATGCTGTAAATCAGGAACAAAAACAAAGTTGCTGGAAAAGCTCAGCCGGTCTGGCAGCATCTGTGAAGGAAAAAACAGAGTTAATGTTTCAGGTCCGGTGACCCTTCCTCAGAGCTGAAGAAGGGTCACCGGACCCGAAACGTTAACACTGTTTTTTCCTTCACAGATGCTGCCAGACATGCTGAGCTTTTCCAGCAATTTTGTTTGTGTTCCATCATTCTTGTAAACCTCTTCTGGATCCCCTCGAAGGCCAGCACATCTTTCCTTAGATATGGGGCTCAAAACTGCTCACAATATTCCAAATAGAGCCTTAAAAAGCGCAGCAGTATATCTTTGCTGTTAGTATTTTAACCCTCATATATGCCTTCCGAACTGCCAAATGAACTCGCATATTAATCTCAAGAAAATCCTGAACTAGGACTCCTAAATCCCTTTGTGCTTCAGATTTCCGAAGCCTTTCCCCATTTAGAAAGTAGTATATGCCTCTAATCTTCCTACCGAAGTGCACAACTTCATAATTTCCCACATCTTCTTTGCCCATTCTCCTAGCCTGTCCAAGTCCTTCCACAGCCTCCCCATTTCCTCAACACTACCGGTCCCTCCATCTGTCTTTGTTCCGCCTGAAAACTCAGCAACAATGTCCTTGGTTCCTTTGTCCAGATTGTTAATGTATAATGTGGACAATATGGTCCCAACATGGATCCCTGCAGAACATAATGAGTCACTGGCCACCATCCTGTAAAAGACCTCTTTATCCTTACTCCCTGCCTTCTGCCAGTCATCCAATTCTCTATCCATGCCAGTACCTTGCTCCTAAAACCATGGGCTGTTATATATAGCAGCATCCTGTACTGCATGTTATCAAAGGTCTTCTAGAAGTCCAAATAGATCACTGTTGTCTAACTTGCTTGTTACCTCCTTGAAGAATTCTAACAGATTTGTCATGCATGACTTCCCCTTGAAGGAGCTGTGCTGACTCAGCCCTATTTTACCATGCATTTCCAAGAATTCCACAATCTCATCCTTAATATTGGGCTAAGACCTTACCAACCACCAAGATCAGGTTAACCAGCCTACGGTTTCTTGTCTTTTGTTTCTCTCCCTTTTTAACAACAGGTGTTACATCAGCCATTTTCCGGCCTCTGGGACTCTTTTTGTCTCTCGTAATTCCTGAAAGATCTCCTCTACAACCTCGTCAGCTATCTCCTTCAGAACTTTGCGGTGTAATCCATCTGGTCTGGGTGATTTATCCTCCTTCAGACTTTTTAGTTTCACCAGCACATTCTCTTTAGTGATGGCCACTACGCTCACATCTGCCACCTGACTCTCGAAGTTCTGGTGTGCTGCTGGTGTCTTCCATTGTGATAACTGATGCAAAATACACATTCAGTTCCTTGGACATATCTTTTTTCCCCATTACAACTTCTTTAGCCTCATTTTACAGTGGTCCAATGTCCACTCTACCCCCTCTCTTACCTTTTGCATATCCAAAAAACACACTTGCAATCTTCTTTTATTCTACTACAATTGACCCTACTACTAGCTAGCTTACCTTCATATTTCAGGATCTCCCCTTATTGATATTTTAGTTGTCCTCTGCTGGTTTTTAAAGGCTTCCCAATCCTGTGACTTCCCATTAATCTTCATCACATTGTATCTTTTTATGTTGTCCCTGATATTCCTTGTCAGCTATGGTTGCCTCGTCCTCCCTTTAGTATGTTTCTTCTTCCTTGGGAGGAATCTCTGCTCTGCCTCTTGAATTATTCCCAGAAAAGTCTGCCATTGCTGCTCCACCATATTCCCTGCTAGAGTCCCATTCCAATCAAATCTGGCCAGCTCCTCCCTCATGTCTTTGTAGTTCCCTTTACTCAATTGTAATACCATTAGATCCGATTTCAGGTTCTCCCTCTGAAACTGCAGGATCAATTCTATCATATTATTGTCACTATTCCCCAGGGCTTCCTTCAACTTAGCTTCCTAATCAAGTCTGCCTCTTCACACATCACCAAATCCAGAACTGCCTGTTTCCTAGTGGGCTCTACCACAAGCTGCTCAAATAAAAATATCTTGTAGACATACAATAAACTCCTTTTCTTGAGATCTGCTACCAGCCTGATTTTCTCACCTACATAATGAGACCCCCTTGATTATTGTAACAGTGCATTCCTCATGTGCCTTTTCTACTGCCTGATTTATTTTCTTCCCACATCCTGACTACTGCTTGGAGGCTTGTACGTAACTCACATCAGGGACTTTTTTTCTTTGCGGTCCCTCAGCTCTACCCACCCAAATCCGACACCTTCCAACTCTATCTCATTTCTTGCTATCCTTAATTTCACTTCTTACTGACAAGACAACCCTGCCCCCTCTGCCTGTCCTTTTGAAAGGACGTGTAACTTTGGATATTTAGCTCCCGGTGTTGATCCATTTGCAGCCATGTTTTCGAGCTAAGTATCGTCCAGAATTCATCTGTTCTCCTTCAACACTGTGCACTGGGATCTTTACAGCCACCTGACGGGCCTTGGTTTAATGGCTCCCATGAAGAACAACACCTCTGATTGAGTACTCTTTCAGCACTATTGCATCAAGTTCTGAAAGGGTTAATACAGAGGACTACCTTTAGCATCACCTACTATGATCTCTCATGGATTTGGTGGGAGAATCTGGTGGTGAGGATCCTGAAGGAGTGCAGCGCCCTATCCAGGTCCTCCTCATGGTCACTGTAACAATGTCTATTGTCATCAGTGTAACTTGTACTTTGTTGCTGACATGAAACAAATTATACATTTTAAGACAAGAGCCCATTCTCATTAAACTAACAAGTGGCGATAATGGTGGTGGAGGAGTAGGCAGCGTCTGGACTCCTGTGCCCAGGTTTGTCCTCTTTTTCTTCTCTTTTCCTTCTTTCCCAGTCTTCTTTTCTCAGCAAAAAGGCAGAAAATTTTTAAAAGTTTTTGCTTAAAACTTGCCTTTTAAAGAGAGCTCTTCGGTAGGAAGGTGGTTTTGATGGGTTCAGGATGGTGGTGTCATTAGAGGGCAGTGTGGCTACAGAGTCAGCCGCTCTGTAAAGCATGGAAGAGGGGTGGTGGCATGGCACGGGCTGGTGAAGCCCAGAGCAGGGATTCTGGCTGCAGTGGCATGGCGTGGGTTGGTGTAGCCCGGAGCAGGGATTCTGGCTGCAGTGGCATGGCGTGGGCTGGTGTAGTCCAGAGCAGGGATTCTGGCTGCAGTGGCATGGCATGGGCTGGTGTACCCCAGAGCAGGGAATCTGGCAGCAGTGGCATGACGTGGGCTAATGTAGCCCAGAACAGGGATTCTGGCTGCAGTGGCATGGTGTGGGCTGGTGTAGTCCAGAGCAGGGATTCTGGCAGCAGTGCACGATGTGGGCTGGTGTAGCCTGGAGCGGGACGATAGCAGCGGCAAAGAAAATGTTGGAATCATGTTATCTTTCTTTATTTTGTATTTTATTTTAGGCTAATGTGAATGGTGCTGATGTATGGTGGTGGTATAAACTTTTCGCTGTAATTTATATTGAATGCATGTGACAATGAATGATTCAATTCGATTCAATTCAATTCAATTCAAATGGTTTTCCGGTACCACACCAGATCACGTGGGTCCTGTAGACCCCCCCCCCACCCAAAAAGAAGCTCATGGCAGCAAACCTACCCCATGGTGAGAAATGGTGCAGATTCATTCAACACCATTTTCTGTGGTGAGGATTGCTCATGCAATGAGAACTGTGTCAAATGTCAGGCTAGATTATGCCTCCCTACTTTCAGAAACGGGACTTGAATGTCCAATCTTTGGACTCTCGCTGGAGTGCTCGCCACTGAGCTACAGCTGACACATAACTCAGTTTTCTTAATGTTTCAGAGAGATTCTCTGCTAAGCAGCCAAATCTAGCAGACTGTGATAGCCCAAAGGTCATCCTAGGTTTGTGCTCATTTTTCTTTAATCTTTGTTGAACTGATGGTACAAGAGTTGCAATCACACACACTTTCCTCAGGCTAAGGCAATCAATGTTCCTGCTCCGTATTGCTGTCCTGCGGTCCCTACTTGAGATTCAGGGAAAATGTGCATGTTAATGCTGAAAATTAAATGCAGAAGAAAAAATAAAACAATGTTATTTTGTTGCATTTGACAAATTATTTGCAATAAGCTCCTTATCTTGAAAAGGGTCTTTCCCTCCAAAGCTGATAATTACATGCTTTGTTTTTAAATGCTTTTAACCTAAGAGCAAAAGATACCGAAGAAGGGTCCAGGCCTGATACGTCAGCCTTCCTGCTCCTCTGATGCTGCTTGGCCTGCTGTGTTCATCCAGCCCCACACCTTGTTATCTCACAATTAAGGAAGTAATTGGTCTTGTCTTTAACACATTTTTGATTATTATAAATATATTTATGGAGGAAGCATATTCCTCTGAACTTCATAATCCCTCCGGAACCTTCTTCCCCTCCCCTTCCCACTGACTCAATCCCCTCTCCAACTCCCTCTCGTCATGCATTTACTATCCCATCTGACCTTCCGTTCTCTGATGCCGAACTGTCCTCAGCCAACATCTCAGTTTCGTACCTCTGCATCACCACCTTAATGAATTTCGGGCATGACACAACATTCTTCTGTCACCATTGCCTCCATGCCCATTTCTTTGGATAAGAGTCCTCTCCCTGTCCCACAGATCTCTTCGCCCACTGTCCAACACTCTTCCCTCCACCTGACCCCTCTCTCCAGCCATTTACCTGAACTCAACTTATTCATCGAGAACTGTTGATGCGACATTGGTTGCCTCAACTTCTCTGCTCCCCACCCCCCCCCCCACCCCATTCCAACCTATCTTTACGTGGACTGACTGCACTTCGTGCTCTCAGGTTCAACCCTGACTTTATAATTAAGCCTGAAAGACAAGGGTGGTGCTATTGTAGGCTAGCAGACTGACCTCTACATTGCAGTGAATGAACGTCAGATGTCAGATATCTCCTCCTATCTCCCTCTGAATCATGACCTCACCATCAAACATCAGGCTGCCATGTCCACAATGCTCACTAACTTGATTTCATCTGGTGATCTTGCTCCCACTGCCTCCAAGCTGATAGTTTCCCAACCCGCACAACTCGCTTCTACCTCCTTCCCAAAATATTCAAGCTGGACTGCTCAGGCAGACCCATTGTTTTTGCCTTTGTCTGTCCCACAGAACTCATCAGTTCCTACCTGATGGTGTTCTTTCTCCCCTTGTCCAGTCCCTTCCCATTTACATCTATAATTCTTCTGACAATTCAGTTTCAGAGTTTCCAGTTTGCGGGCTCCAGCCCCCTTCTCTTTATCACGAACATACAAACCCTTTACAAGTCTATCCTCCATCAGGATAGTCTCAGGGATCTCCGTTATTTCCTGGGGAACAAAAAAGGCCTGAACCGTCACCATCCACTATCATCCTCCACCTGACTGAGCTCGTCCTCACTCTGAACAACTTCTCTTTTAACTCTTCTCACTTTCTTCAGGTCAGAGGGGTGGCCATGGGTACTCAAAGGGGCACACATTATACTTGTCTCTTTGAGGGGTACATGGATCATTTCTTGTTCCAATCCTATTCCAGCACCCACGCGTGACTCTTTCTCCAGTATGTTGATAATACCATCAATGCTGCTTCCCTCACTCATCCAGAATTGGAAAACTTTATCAATTTCACTTCTAATTTCCACCCTGCTCTCACCTTCACCTGGTCCATGTCTGACTCTTCCCTTTTCTTCCTCAACATCTCTTATTCTATTTCTGGGGATAGGCTGGCCACTAATATCCACTACAAACCAACGGACTCCCCCACAGTTACCTTGACTATACATCCTCACACCCTGCTTCCTGTAAAGACTGTATTCCATTCCCCCAGTTCCTCTATCTCCCTCACATCTGTCCTGATGATGCCAACTTTGAGAAGGGGGCATCAGAAATGTCCACCTTCTTCCTCTACTGAGGATTCCATTGCAACGTAGATGACAGAGCTTTCAGCTGAATCTCACCCATCTCCTGCAGTTCAGCCCTCTCTTCCTTCTCACAACAGTGATAGGGTCCCCTTAGTCTTTGCTTGCCTTCCTTTCAGCATCCACATTCAGAGGATCATTAGCCACCTCCAGCAGGATACCATCGCCTGACACATATTCCCCTCCCCTTCCTTGTCAGCCTTCCGCGAGGACGGTTCCCTCTGGAACACCCTGACCTACACCTCCTTCACTCCCAACACCCCCCACAGTACCTTCCACTACAACTGCAGAAGGTATTATACCTGCTTATTTACCTTCACACTCCTCAGTATGCAAGGGCCCAAACCTACCTTCCAGGTGAAGCAGCACTTAACTTGCACCTCACTGCTCACAATATGCCCTCCTCTACATTGGGGGAAACAAAATGTAAACTGGGAGACCGCTTCACAGAACACTTAGGCTCTGTCTGCAAAAAAGACCCTGAGCATCCAATTGCCTGCTGCTTCAACACAACACCTTGTTTCCTGGCCAACATCTCTGCCTCAGGCTTGCTGCAGTGCTCCAGCAAAGCTCAACACAAGCTAGAAGAACAGCTTCTCATTTTCCACATGGGAACTATACAGCCTTCTGGACTCAATATCAAGTTCAACAATTTTAGGGCTTCAGGCACATTCTCCCATGTCCTTACCACAACCCCTCACACACGAGGCCTTCTTATTACATGGTCTGCTGTTACACACTACTCATTGTTAGCCAATAATAGAGACTATTTGCAGTCATTCATTCTCCTAGACTGACCATTATCCACTCCTTTGTCTATCCTTCTGTTCTTCTCTCTCTTTGGGCTCTATCCCCACCTCTGATTTACTCTTTACCTCCTCCCTATCTTCAACAAAATAAAAATTCCTGGCTACCATCAGTTCTGAAGAAAGTTCACTAGACCTGAAACAATAACTCTGATTTCTCTCCACAAATGCTGCCAAATCTGCTGAGATTTTCCAGCAATTTCTGTGTTTGTTGGCAATGAAGTTTCACTTGGTTGATTCTTGGGATATCACAGTTGCCCTGTCAGTAGAAAGTAAGTAGCTTTGGCCTATATCCTGAGGTTCAGAAGAATGAGGTCTGATTTTAAGTATGTAAAAATTGTAATAGGACCTTTTTAAAGCAGATGCTGGAAAACGTAACGGAGGTTTACAGACACAGGAACCTTAAAACAGTTGTTGACAAGGTGTGAACATTGTGCTCACTGGATAGGCCAGTATTCACTATTTATCCCTTACTACCCTCCAGAAGGTGGTGGTGAGCAATCATTATTGAATGGGGAAGTAAAGTAAAAAGAACCAAATGATCTTCTCTTATGTAATCTACATAGGTAAATATTAACCAGTTTCTTAACAAAATAAACAATTCTGATATTTGTTCTCTTTAAAAATTGCTGTCCATACATAAATTTGGTATAGACATAAAGAGAGGATTAAGAAAGACCCCACCAGATAACAGTATCAATGTGCATTCCAATACGATGACAAACTCACATCGCAGGTAAACTTCTCGCACACCTGAGCCATTATCTGGCCACGCCCAAACTTTCACAGCTCCTTTCGGAACACGCATGCGTCGGAAGCGGCTAGGCGGATTGGGCTACGTCCTAAGGGGGTAGACGGAACATGCGCATACGACGCCCGTCTTCCGAACTGGGCCGGAGAGCGCGTACGCAAACCTCGACGGTTGAAGGCAAACCCTGGATCGGGATACTGCGCAAGCGCCGTAGCACGGCGAACACTGGACCGGCAGAGTACGCATGCTCCAGAGTGGCCGCGGGGACGGGCGAGTGCGCCTGCGTGTCATTCC
>JAHRHZ010000038.1:28779996-28798788 GCA_024137785.1 Ginglymostoma cirratum
TTGCTACCCCAGCTTCCTATCTCTTTCTGCTCACACCCTTTGCCGACCATCGCTGTTGATTTTTTTTTTCCTCACTACCATCCCCAAGCTTGTGAAATCCACATTGATACCATTGGGCTGGCCAACATACGTGTTGGAACGTCTCTAACCATTGCTGCTCGGTTTGGGATGTTTCTCTTGGTTTGTTACAAAACACTCATTTTGTAACTGAGATAACACAGTGTAGTAACTCAATTTGATTTTGTTACTAATTGTTATGACCATTCTTTTGTTTGTTTGTAACGTGATCTGCATACAGTACTGAGTCTTGGATTCTTACAGCCGACTAATTCCTAAAAGTGTATCAGGGGTAAAAGGTACTGCAGATGCTGGAGAATCTGAGATAACATGTTGTGGGGCTGGATGAACACAACAGGCCAAGCAGCATCATAGGAGCAGGAAAGCTTGACGTTTCGGGCCTAGACCCTTCTTCAGAAGTGGGGGAGGGGAAGAGGGTTCTGAAATAAATAGGGAGAGAGGGGGAGGCGGATAGAGGATGGATAGAGGACAGGAGAGGATAGGTGGAGAGGAGGCAGACAAGTCGAAGAGGCGGGGATGGAGCCAGTAAAGGTGAGTGTAGGTGGGGGGGTAGGGAGGAGATCGGTCAGTCCAGGGAGGACGGACAGGTCAAGGGGGCAGGATGATGTTAGTAGATAGGAGATGGGGGTGGGGCTTGAGGTGGGAGTAGGGGATAGGTGAGAGGCAAAACAAGTTAGGGAGGTGGAGATGAGCTGGGCTGGTTTTGGGATGCGGTTGCAGGAGGGGAGATTTTGAAGCTTGTGAAATCCACATTGATACTGTTGGGCTGCAGGGTTCCCAGGCTGAATATGATTTGCTGTTCCTGCAGCCTTCGGGTCGCATCACTGTGGCATTGCAGGAGGCCCGGGATGGACATGTCGTCTGAGGAATGGGAGGGGGAGTTGAAATGGTTCGCGACTGGGAGGTGCAGTTGTTTGTTGCGAACTGAGCGCAGGTGTTCTGCAAAGCGGTCCCCAAGCCTCCGCTTGGTTTCCCCGATGTAGAGGAAGCCACAACGGGTACAGCGGATGCAGTGTACCACATTGGCAGATGTGTAGGTGAACATCTGCCTGATGTGGAAAGTCTTCTTGGGGCCTGGGATTGGGGTGAGGGAGGAGGTGTGGGGGCAGGTGTAGCACTTCTTGCGGTTGCAGGGAAAAGTGCCGGGTGTGGTGGGGCTGGAGGGGAGTGTGGAGCGGACAAGGGAGTCGCGGAGGGAGTGGTCCCTCCTGAAGGCAGCTAAGGGTGGGGGGGGGAAAATGTCTTTGGTGGTGGGGTCTGATTGCAGATGGCGGAAGTGTTGGAGGATGATGGGTCCTATCTACTAACATCATCCCGCCCCCTTGACCTGTCCGTCCTCCCTGGACTGACCTATCTCCTCCCTACCCCCCCACCTACACTCACCTTTACTGGCTCCATCCCCGCCTCTTCGACTTGTCTGCCTCCTTTCCACCTATCCTCTCCTCTATCCATCCTCTATCCGCCTCCCCCTCTCTCCCCATTTATTTCAGAACCCTCTTCCCCTCCCCCATTTCTGATGAAGAGTCTAGGCCTGAAACGTCAAGCTTTCCTGCTCCTATGATGCTGCTTGGCCTGCTGTGTTCATCCAGCCCCACAACTTGTTATCTCTAATTCCTAAAAGTCCTATTTGCTGCCTCAGGGTTAATTTCACCACCGGAAGGTGTGTGGAGTGATTTCAGCTCCAGCTCCCGAAAAGAATTTGGATGAACTGTTGATGAAGCAAGCCTGGGGATATGAGGACTGATTGGATAGCTCTATCAAAAATTTGGCATCAGCAGCATGGGCTGAATAGCTGTGCCCTGTGCTTGAAGTCAATGACCAGTACAACATTCGTGTTGTATTTTGTGGCTTCATTGGAGAACAGCTTTCAACTCCGCATAATTTTGCATTTATATATCATCTTTACTGTAGCAAAACAGCCCCAGTCATTCCAAAGTGCTCTATAAAGTTTAATCTTGAATACTGTTATTTTTGTTCCTACAAAAAGTACAGAATCATACAGCAAGGATGAAGGCCATTTGGCCCATCATACCAAAGCTGAATATTCTGTTTTCCCCTGTATCCCTTGTTATTTTTATCTTGTTTTGTTTTTAAAATAAAATTTTGTGCTCGAAGATTGAAGTGTTTATTTGGGGTGGATACTTAAAAATGGAGCCTGGATTTATGTCAGGCTTTTCACATTCTCTGCAAGTTCCAAAATGTTTTAAAATCTAGTCATTGGTATCAACATCAATTTGCACATAGCAAGGTCCGATGAATAGCAAGTGATAATGACCAGACAATCTGTTAATTATGTTGGTTGTGGGATAAATATGAGTTGGGTCTTTCTAAAATCATATTGTTGGATTTTTAAAGTGTGCCTGAGAGGCAGCCAGTGCTTTGGTTTAATGTTAGGCCTGGAAGATAGCACTGCTGACAGTACCACACTGAACTGTCAACCTAGCTGAAGTCTGTGGAGTGAAGTTTGATTTCTGACTCTGTTAACTGATGGGAATCGTCATCAAAAAGTGTTACACACCTACTTGACACTTAACTGCTCACTGACACTCTAATTTCAATCAATCCAGACTCTGGTACAGCCATTGTCAGAGATAGACAAGTGAACAAAATGCCAGGACAGAAATGTGACTGCCTGTGACATTAAGACCACATTACACTCTCTGAGAGCATGTAAATTCAGGAGGTTGACAAATGACCATTCCCCTGTTATTTAGCACTACTGCCAAGCCTTATACTAATTATTTCAGTGTTTCTGACCAAGATTTAATTGAAGATAAGTGCATAAGTGTACCTTATTTAAAAAATATTTCATGGCTTCTTAAAAACTTGTGGGAACTACTATGTCAATAACGGTTTGTTCTTTCAAGATCTGGTGGTTTGTTCAGTGTCAGTCATGGAAATATGCATTGAATAGTCTCATTTGGTTCCTACTCCTTTGAGACCACTGATGTACGTACATCCTGCATTTCTCTGCCACAAAATCCATTTAAAGAGCTGCCTGTGGGTGTATCTCACATCCTCTCTGCAACTGTAACTTGATCTGTCATATCCAATTATTACTTGCAATTTTCTTTTTCCTATTTTTGTTTAACACAAGTTTAGTTGCAATGAATGTATTCAGAGGTGCTCGCAATTGTTTAGTGTCCCACCATTTGAATTGAGTAACCCAGTCTCTGTTTGCAGTTGTAATATTATCAAAGTAATTATCGCTGAGGAAATGTTACTATGTAGGTTACTAAGTAGTTACTAAGTAATTCCTTTTTAACAGTGAATGGGGTTCAAGCAAAATTGTGCGCAGTGTTTAATGAAGATAGGCCAATCTCATTCAACTTTGAACATGAATGGAGTGATTTCTGTTTTTGTCAATTGGCAGGTGAAGGTTTTGCACACCAAAATCAAGCTGTCACATGAAAGACTAGGGAAATTGTCTGCATCCTGTTTCGAAGGAAAATGGTTCCATGCATAAAACTTCGGGTAATGGTTAGTTCTGAAGACTTGCAGAATGTTGTGTTGATCCTGTTTAAGTTTAGCTGGCATGGCTGGAAAAGCTTTTCTTGTCTTGGTGGTCGTATTTTAACGAGTAGAAAAATTTAAGTTCCTCCAATATTAACAACTAGACTTTTGATTTCCTTCATGGTTTTATTCATTATTTAAAACCATCAGGTATGCTCATGAATGTAAAGAGAAACAGAAATATTGCACAATGCAGTTTTTCTTTGTATGTTGTTTTGCATGAATGTTTTGAATATTTTTATGTATAGAACACTGTGACTCAGGGATTGGTCCTGGGACCTTCACTGCTTACAATTCATTCATTTGACTTTTTTTAATTCATTCACGGGATGTGGCCATCTGTGGTTAGTTCAGCATTATTGTCCATCGCTGATTGCCCACAGATCAGTTAAGAATCAACCACATTGCTGTGGGTCTGGAGTCACATGTAGGCCAGACTAGGGTTAGGATGGCAGATTTTCTTCCCTAAAGGGCATTAGTGAACCAGAGGGGTTTTCTCACAATCGACAATGGTCATCATTATTCCCAATTCTTCGTTGAATTCAAATTATGCTATCTGCCAGGGTGGGATTTGAACCGGGTCTGCAGAACACTAGCTGAGTCATAGTCTGGCATAACAGGGAGAACTTGCTATCTGAATACAGAACTGGCTAAAAGGTAGAAGACAGAGGGTGGTTGTGGGGGTTTGCTTTTCACTCTGGAGGCCTTGAAAGTCGAGTCGCAGGTAGATAGGATAATGGAGAAGGTGTTTGGTCTGCTTGTCTTTATTGGCCGCTGCATCGAGTATAGGAGTTGGGAGGCCATCTTGCGGCCGTACAGGATGTTGGTTCAGCGACTTTTGGAGTATTGCATGCAATTCTGGTCTCCCTCCTATAGGAAGGATGTTATGAAATTAGAAAGTGTTCAGAAAAGTTTACGAGGATGTTGCCAGGATTGGAGGGGTTGAGCTATAGGGAGAGGCTGAATAGGCTATTTTCCCTGAAGCGTCGGAGGCTGATGGGTGACCTTATAGACGTTTATAAAATCGTGATGGTCATGGATAGGGTAAATAGGCAACTTCTTTTTCTCAGGGTGGGCGATAGGTGTAAGGTGAGAGGGGAAAGACATGAAAGGGACCTAAGGAGCAACCTTTCATGCAGAGGATACTGAGTGTATGGAATGAGTTGTCAGAGGAAGTGGTAGAGGCTGGTACAATTACAACATTTTAAAAGGCATCTGGATGGGCATATAGGTAGGGAGGGTTTAGAGGATTATGGACTACATGATGGCAAACGGGGCTAGATTTATATTGAATATCTGGTCGGCGTGGACGAATTGACCCAAAGGGTCTGTGTCCGTGCTGTATATCTCTATGACCCTATGACTGTATAATATCATTGGGCCTTTGTCTTCTAATGAATGAATGGAGGGAAGGTGTGGATGCTAAATTTGCTGACAGAATAAAGTTATGTTGAAAACTAAGTTGTGCAGATAAGGGCCTTAGAAAAAGATATAGATAAGTTATGAGTTGGCAAAGATATCACAACTGGAGTATAATGTGGGAAGATTTGAAATTTCCATTTTTGCAGGAAGAATCAAAAAGCATATAATCTCTCACCGTTTAGATAATATCGCTCCGATGCATTGGATCTGGGTATCCTATGCATGAAGCACAAAAAGTTAATCTGGAGGTCGGCAAGTATTCAGCAAAACTAATAGTGATATCATTTATTGCAAGGAGAATTGAAAACAGAAGTAGGAACGTTATGTTTCGTTTATACAGGGTGCTTATGAGATAGCATCTGGAATACTGAGTACAGTATTGATCTTATTGATGGAAGGATGTAAGTAGGTTGGAGGCTATTCAGACACTGTTTTTCAGTCCATTGTCTGGAATGAGAGAGTTATTTTAGAAGGAAGATTGGACAAGCTCAGCTTGTAGCCACTGGAATTCAGAACAGGAAGAGACATTTTGATTGAAACATCGGGGAACCTGAAGGATAACACTGTATGGGCTGGAAGAACACAACAGGCCAGGCAGCATCAGAGGAGCAGGAAAGTTGACGTTTTGGTTTGGGACCCTTCTTCTGACTCCAGCATCTGCCATTCTTACTATCTCTGAGAGCCTGAGGGGTCTTGACAAGATAGATATGGAGAAGATGTTTTCTCTTATGGAAGGATCTAGAACTAGGGCTTCAGTTTAAAAAAAACACGAGTTGCCTATTTAAAACAGTTGAGGTGAACTGTTTTTGAGAGGGTTGTGTGTTCTAGAACTCTTCTTGTAAAGATGGCCAAGACGGTTCTTGAATGTTTTTAAAGCAAAATGGACAGATTCTTGTTAAACAAGGGAATGAATGGTTATCTGGGGTAGGTTGAAATGTGGATTTGAGGTTGCAATCAGATCGACCATGACTTTATTGAATGACAGACTTCAAGGGCCTAATGAGAGGTTTTGGGATATGAGCCTGCTGATTCACTTCACACTTGAATGCGATTTGGCATTGTATAGTTTTGAGGGCAAATTGCATAAGCCTTAGAGGGAGAAGAGAATTGATGATTCTCAAATGTTACAGGCCCAACCTGTTCAACCTCTCCTCATGAGACAGTCCCTCTATACTGATACTCAGTATGTTTCACTGAGAAAAGATGAGGTAATTTGAGCATAAAGATGGGCTTGAGATGAATGGCTAGTTTGTGCACAGTCTCTCCTGCGTCATACTATGTGATTTGAAGATATTAATTGTGGATCAATATTCGGTGAAGATGTTTTTCTTGCTTTTACTTCCTCGTGATATTTAACACAACATTTCCTGATCAGTACTGTTTTTGCCTATTTTAGTTAGCTTCTGCCAGAATTGACTCCCTTTAGAAAGTAGTTGTATGCTTGGATGATAACTAATAGATGAAGGAGTTTTATGATAACGGGAGCACTTTCAGGATGGTAACTAATGGTGTGCCACAGCGATCAGTACTGGGGCTTAAAATATTTACAATATGTTTGAATAACTTGAATAAGGAAAGTGAATTTACTGTAGCCAAGTTTGTAGGTAACACAAAAATAGGTGGGAACACAAGTGGTGAAGATAGCACAAAGAGTTTATGGAAGGATGTGGATAGTTTAAGGGATAGTTTAATGGAATACATGAAGAGCTATGAGGCTGTGCACTTTGGCAGGGATAGTAGAGGAGCTGAACATTATTTAAAAAGGGAAAGACTGTAGACAATAATGGAACAGTAGGTTTTGGGAGTTAGAGATAAAAGGTACTGCAGATGCTGGAGAATCCGAGATAACAAGCATGGGGCTGGATGAACACAGCAGGTCAAGCAGCATCATAGGAGCAGGAAAACTTGACGTTTCGGGCCTAAACCCTTCATCAGAAATGGGGGAGGGGAAGAGGGTTCTGAAATAAACAGGGAGAGAGGGGGAGGTGGATAGAGGATAGATAGAGGAGAGGATAGGTGGAAAGGAGGCAGACAAGTCGAAGAGGCGGGGATGGAGCCAGTAAAGGTGAGTGTAGGTAGGGGGGTAGGGAGGAGATAGGTCAGTCCAGGGAGGATGGACAGGTCAAGGGGGCGGGATGATATTAGTAGATAGGAGATGGGGGTGTGGCTTGAGGTGAGAGGAAAAACAGGTTAGGGAGGTGGAGATGAGCTGGGCTGGTCTTGGGATGCGGTTGGGGGAGGGGAGATTTTGAAGCTTGTGAAATCCACATTGATGCCATTGGGCTGCAGGGTGTTGTGCATGAGTCACAAAAGATTGCATCCAAATTTAGTGGGTAATAGAAAGGCAAATGGAATGTTGGCCTTTATTTCCAAGGGATTAGAGTTAAAATTTGGGAGATTTTGCTAAAACTATACAAGGCACTTGTCGGTCCACAGTTGGACTTTGAAGAATTTTTGATGCCTTATCTACAAAAAGATATTATGGCATTGGAGGCATTCCAGAGATGGTTTCTGGGTTAATACCAAGTATGGAGGGACTGTCTTATGAGGAGAGGTTGAATAGGTTGGGCCTGTAACATTTGGCATATAGAACAACAAGAGCTGACCTTATTGAAATGTGAAAGATTCTGGGGACTTAAAAGGGTAGATGTTGAGAGGTTGTTTTCCCTTGTGGGAGAGTCCAGGACCAGAGATGCAATCTCCGAAAAATGCGGCATGGTGGCTCAGTGGTTAGCACTGCTGCCTCACAGTGCCAGGGACCCGGGTTCGATTCCAGCCTGGGGGACTGTCTTTGTGGGGTTTGTGCATTTTCCCTGTGTCTGTGTGGGTTTCCTCTGGGTGCTCCAGTTTCCTCCCACGATCCAAAGACGTGCAGTTAGGTGGATTGGCCGTACTAAATTACCCTTGGGGTTCAGGGATGTGTAGATTAGGGGGGTTATGTGGGATGTGTCTGGGTGGAATGCTCCGAATATCGGTGTGAACTTGTTGGGCTGAAGGGCCTGTTTCCACACTGTAGGGGTTCTATGGAAAAATTCTATGGTTGCACATTAAGACACAGATTAGGATAGTGAATCTGTGGAATTCTACTCCAATGTCTTATGGTTTTAAAAGTTTACACCTTTTTTCTGCAGATGTCTTTTTCCATGTGTCTTTTGATGGCTCTTATGTTGGAGCACACACGAGTGCCAAATCCTACAATGTAGAAACTTGGACAGTGATGCTTAGTTAACTACTTGGTTGTATGAGGCCTTTCGCAGAAAGCATATATCAGTACTTATCAAAGTTGTGAGGAGGACTGAGGACTAGAGATGTTGTTTCTTCTTCTTCCATCCCCCTTAAACCCAAAACCCCCGCCTGGAAGGATGGGTTGGTTCAGCAGGGTGGTCATGGTTCCCCAGTCGATTCATGAAATCACCAGTGACTGAGGGTTGAAAACTTCCTTTTTGTGAGGCTCAGTTAATTAGTATAAACCAAAATTTGTTGTGCATTTGAGATGGTTAGTTCATCCTCCCTGTAGATTCCTAGGAGTTGGACCCAAATTAATGGAGTTGTAATGAGTTTAAAATGCTGTTTTGGTCCAGTTGAACTTGGTATACACTTGCTGTTGATAGACGTTTGGCAGCAGTGGCACAAGACTAAAGATCTGTTAAGGCTAATAATGAAAATAGACAAAAGCATAACTTTGCTATTTCAAACAATGCAAAAGTCAGTGTGATTCAAGATTGGACTGCTCATTTATTGGCCTGCAGTTTTGAATGTTTATAGGCATTGGATTTTCCTTAATAAACATAGTGAATGATCCACTCTTGCAACATAAAACCAATGCTTTTATCTACCTAATCTGTCAGTTTATTTTGCAAATCGGTGAAAGGGCAGGAAAATCGATTTTTGAGTGAACATTCAGATTATTTTGTATGAACCTGTTTATATTTCCTGAAGTTTAAAGGTTTAATTTAGCTGTTGAAATAATGTTTACCTTCTCTGGGGAAGCCAATAACAAGTGGTTGCAAGGCTAAAGTGAAAGCGACACCATTCAACATTGACACTATACACAATTTTTTATAGTCATGGAAATTTGCAAAACTCATCTCTTCACAAAGGATGTCACAAGTTGCTTGATTTGTACTTTGAGCAAAGGTATCAGGAGGTAGAAATCGAAACAGCATTTGACAGTTTGGCATCAGAGATCCCAAGCAACATTCAGATTAATAAAATCTGATTGATTTTATTGTCACGTGTACCGAAATATAGTGAAAAGCTTTATTTACAAGCACTACAGGCAGATCGCAGCAAGCAAAGGATGCAGAGATCAAAAAAGACTTAGAGGCATCCGGGTTAGATTGCAGGTTACATTATTTGAGGCTAGAATCCATTCAGCAGCCTGATCATGACCAGAAAGAAGCTGTTCCCGAACCTGCTTGTGCCTGTATTCAGGCTTCTGTATCTTCTGCCTGACGGAAGACGTTGTGGGAGGTCATTACCAGGGTTGGATGGGTCTTTGATGATGATGGCGGCCTTTCAGCAGCAGCAAGCCATGTAAATAAAGTCCATGGATGGAAGGTTGGCTTCTGTGATGGTCTGGGCTGTGCACACCACCTTCTATAATTTCTTAGAGCCCTAAGCAGAGCAGTTGCCATACCAGATCGTTATCTGTTGGTTGGAATCATATCTAATATACTAAAGATGATTGTGGTTTTTGATTAGTCATTTAATTCTCACGATGTGACTGTCTTAAGTTTCTCACGGTAGTTTCCAAGGCCTAACTATCTCCAGTTGCTTCATGAATGACCTTTCCTTCACCAGCAGTGGGGATGTTTGCTGATTTCATCATGTTCAGTACCATTTGCAATTCCTCAGGTAATGAAGTAGTCAGTGTCCCGATGAAGCAAGACCTGTATGGTATTGAGGGTTGAGCTGAACTGTGGCAAAGTAACATTTACATCAGACATTGGCTGTCTGAAGAATCTTCTCCCCTTGACAGTGAACACTCTCTTATCGACCTTTTGGCTTACTATTGACCAGAAACTGAACTGGAGCAATCAAATAAAGACTGTTTCTCAGTGCGGTTCAGTAGCCGGTAATATTTGCAGAGACTAACTTGTTTCTTGTCTTCCCAAAGCTTCTCTATTATCTATAAAGTACAAATCAGGACTCAAGTCCCCAACTGCTGGACGAGTGAAGCTAAAATGATACTCGAGAAACTTGATACACTCCAGAACAGAGAAACCTGCTTCATTAACATCACATATGCCACCTTGAACACTCAGTGCCTCCAGCACTGGTGCACAATGACAGCAATTTAGATATAGACTTTTATTGTCACAAGTACAAAAGTACAGGAGTAGAGTGAAAAGTGTATAATGTTACCACACAAGGCACAAGTAGCTAGGTACAGAATCATAAGAACAAGAAAGAAAGAACAAAGCTAAACATTAAACATTATAGTAATTCTTAGTATTAAGTAGAAAAATAAAGAAATGAAGCTAAAAGTCAAATATTACAGTCTTTCGAAAATGCTTAGCCATGCTGAGACTGCACTTCCTACAGGAGCGTGATCTCCTCCTCTTTGCCATGCTTTCCCTGCACAGCCCATTCCAGCAGTCCCCACACAGGGCCTACCATGCTGCTGCTGAAGTAACTGCCACTCCTGTTGATCCATCTGAAGCATCGATTATGACCGTAGAGGCCGTGCTGTTGATGAAAGCCGATGCTGCAGTCAGTGCCTCAAGTCCTGTGCGGGGCCCACCAAAGTCAAAGGCGTCCTGCTCCGGAGCCAACACTTGCAGCTGGAACAACAGTCACTTCCGTTGTGAGCTCCCTAAAGACTCACTCCCTCTGTGCTGGGCTAGTTCTCCGCAAGGAGCCGACTCCTGCTGCCACACATACTCGGGAGGCCAGGCCTGCTCCCTCCCTGCCAAGAATGCAGAAAGGTCTTGTCTTCAGCAACTGCTGAAGCAGCAACAAGGAACAGCCAGATCCACTCCGCTGCTGCAGTCTCCTGGAACCTCCTTCCTTAGCTGAAGCCTGAATTAGGTGTTGAGCTGGTCCTAGGATGGCCTCGACAGAAGCTGTTGGGAAACCGAACCATGGATACTGTGAGTTCACACTGCTGGGCCTACTTGTCACTGCCGATTCTATTGCTGGGACTGAGCTCTTCACGAAAAGGTAAGTAAAACAAAATAAAAGAAAAAAATGTGAGATGAGAGAGCGAAATGAAAAAAATGGAAAGAAAAAGCAAACGGAACAGACGAGCCCTGGAATCAGAAGCCCTACTCTGCCACCATCTTGCCATCTTCCTTAAAAGGTTTACTGCAGCAACTCATGCAGATTTGTTTAATGGCACCTTCCAAACCTGTGATCTCAACCACCTAGCAGTAGTAGGGCAGAAGATGCGTGGGAACACAAATGTCTTCAAGTTCCCCTCCAACTCTTTCACCAACCTGACTTAAAAATATATTGCCATTCTCTCACTCATTGGGTCAGAATCCTGGAACTATGGAATGTGATATGGGTGTATCTACACAAGATCAATTGTAGTGGTTGAAGAAGGCAGTCCACCACCTTGTGAAAGACTGGTAGACATGTGCAAAAAATGCTAATCTTGTAGCATCTGAGAAAACGTGAAGAGAAAGATGAAATTAGTATGACTTAGCACTTGGTGAAGACCATTTGACCCTCTTGAGCTGGCTATGCTGTTCAGTAAGATCATGGCTGATCTGATTATTCCCACTCCTCCCTATCCTGATAAGCTTTCACCCCTTTGGCCATCAAGAATCACTGCCCATAATTATCCCAAGACTGCTTTCACTGCCTTCTGAGGAAGTGTTCCAAAGACTTAGCACCATCTGAGATATTCTCCTTCTCTCTGTCTTAAATGGGCACTCTCTTAATTTGAAACAGTGCCGTCTCATTCCAGATACGTGCTTTGCCTCCAGCAGGACCTTGTTTGATGTATCAAAGCTTATGTTATCCTTTGCCTACATCCTAGTTTATGTTACACTGTGAGATGGAAAGATCGAACAGGCATTTAGCACAGCCCGCTCGTTTATATAGTTAGATTATTACATTCCCAGGCGCATAAAGGAGGTGATGGCCTAGTGGTATTATCGCTGGACTGTTAATCCAGAGACCCAGATAACATTCTGGGGACCTGGGTTTGAATCCTGTTGCAGCAAATGGTGGAATTTGAATTCAATAAAATATTTGGAATTAAGAATCTAATGATGACCATGAATCCATTGTTGATTGTTGGGGAAAAACCCATCTGGTTCACTGATGTCCTTTAGGGAAGGAAACTACCACCCTTACCTGGTCTGGCCTATATGTGACTCCAGACGACCCAGAGCAATGTGGTTGACTCTGAGCTGCTGTCTGGGCAGTTAGGGATGGGCAACAAATGCTGCCTAACCAGCGACACCCTCATCCCGTTAATGAATAAAGAAAACAAAAAAATGTGTCTGCATTGACATTAAGTGACTTGTACAAAAAGTTCATTTCCATCAGTTTGCCTTGCTTTGTGACTTGAATTAAGATGAAAGTTGAGACCTTTGTGGTACCTTTATACCGTTAGGTTACATAGTCTGATGCATTGATGGTATTGTGAGCATGTCTCTTAAAGATGCACTGACCTACCTACTGACACATAAAACAAGACTTGATTCTCCTAAAAGAGGCAAAATCGTTCCTGTATGCATCCTGACAAGATCTGCAGGAACTTTTGTTTCAGGACATGATGACAGATCAGAATCCCAAAGTACCCTTTAAATTCTAAGGTGTCTTTTAAAGGAGGATGACAACAGACAAAAGACTGCACATCTAAGTTTGTTGCTGTCTGGTGAAAGCTTGAGTGGAACCTGTGAAATGTTGCACCTGTAAAATGTTAGGGAATGTGAAACACGGGGGGTGGGGGAAGAGAGAGAGAGAGAGCGTGTGCGAGCGAGCGATGTACATAACAGGAAGCAATGATGAGTGGCTGGCTATCTTTCCCCAACAGCCATTTGCATGCACGTTGGTACAAAAACATGGAGAGAGTATAACGTAAAGGTTCTATTCTAAAGGATGCACAGGGGAAGTTTTAAATAAAAGGGAAAGTCACCAGTCTTACCTGACATTAGGTCACTTCTCTCATGAGAGAGAGATGACTGATAGTGGTTTAATCTGAGGGTCAGTACACCTGATGCGAGGGAAGAGCTTGAGCAGGGTAGTGCTTCCTGGTAACCTCAGGTGATTTGGGAATTGAATTGTCATCACTTTGCTTTGCAAGCTAGGCATACAGCTAACTGATCCCAGAAGGAGAGAGATCTGGGTGTACACGAATAAGTCATTAAAAGTGGCAAGACAAGTGGAGAGAGTATACAGTTTTATAGGTTTCATTAGTAAGTGGAAAGAATTCAAGAGCAGGGAAGCAATGATGAACTTAAATAAGATGCTTGTTAGTCATTTTGTACCAAAGTGCATCACTTCACTTGGCCACATTGAAATTCATCTGCCTCATATCTATCCACTCCACCAGCATGTCTGTGTCATTTTGAAGTCCTACGCTGTCCTCCATGCAGCATATTTCTCCTAAGTTTTGTGTCCAACACAAGCTTTGAAATTGCACACCAAGAGTTTGATCACTTATATCCATCAAGAAACGCAAGGGCTCCATGCCAATGTTTTTGGGAGCTCCACTACGACTTCCTAAAATTTACCAATAGCCAATTCAGTCTGTTTCCTGTCCTAAGTATTGCATGCAGATCTAAGAGCTACGTTATTGGAAGGCTGTGAATCCATTGCAGAGAAATGGATTAACATCCATTAACCTATTAAAAGGTTAACAAGAATGAATATCCCATATTTAGAACCAATGATGAGAAAAAATTAGAGAAGTTGTCATTCATTTCCTTTAAATGAGAAGCCTGGGAATTGATTTGATAGAAGTTCTTAATATTATGAGAGGCTCAGACAAAGTGGAGAATGAGAAACTGTTCCTAACTATAAATGGATCAACCACCAAAGGGTACAGGTTAGTAGTTTGTGAATTTGAGGTGAAAAACCTTTTTTGCACAGCGAGTGTTTAGGGTATGGAATTCACAACCTGGAGGTGGGTGCAGGCTGGTAGGCATTCAGGAGTTCATTATTTCTATTTAAATAATCATTCAATGTGCAGGCAAAAAGCAGCAGTTGGCATCAAGTTTAAAGGCTCCAAGAAGTGTGTGGAGTTGGCACGTTCTGCCCGTGTATGTGTGAGTTTCTTCCAGGTGCTCCAGTTTTCTCCCACTGTTCAAAGATGTGCAGGTTAGGTGCATTGGCCATGCTAAAAATTGCCCTGTAGTGTCCAGTGATGTGCAGGTTAGGTGGGTTGACTATGGTAAAAATCCTCACACAGAGTTACAGGAATGGGTTGAAGATGTTGGGTTTGTGTGGGATGCTCTTGGGAGGGTTGGTGCAGACTCAATGAGCCAAATGGTCTCTTCCTGCACTGTCGGGATTCTATGATTCTCGTGAGAACCAGTTCAGGTATGATAGGCTGAATGACATCCTTCTGCGCTGTAACAATTATGTGCTATATCTTCAAGAACAACTACTCCTGTCTTGCCCATGACAGATGTCAGGCTAACTGGCCTGTAGTTTCCTGCTTTTTTGTCTCCCTGCTTTTTGAATAAATGACTTACATTGACTATTTTTCAATATAACAGAACCTTTCTGAATCTGGGGGAGCTTTGGAAAATTGAAACCATGGGATATCACTTTTCAGAATTGTTGATGAAGTCCATCAGATCCTGGGAACTTGGCAGCTCCAAAAATTTCCCTTTTACTGTGCAAATCAGCCATGATTTAGCTGAATGGTAGAAAAGGCCAAATGATTTGAATACTAAGTATTCCTCAGAGATCGAATCTTTGTGTCTTGTTTTCCATTCAATGCTGCAGTCCCTCTGGTGCCCACTGATCAAAAATCCAATCCGTTTGATAGAGACCTTATTGCCTACTTCAGGGACATCCAAGTGTCACAGAAGAAGAGCAGACAGCCAGCCAGGTTGAGCAAACCATTTGCCTGCATTCTCTTTGAACCCTACTGACTCTTCATTCCCTCACAAAGTGGCTGAATGTCTTTTGTCATAGCAGTGAAATCCAACATGGCCTGCCTCATTTTGATTCAGTGGCTTCCAGTCCATCTCTGCATTCTCTGTTTATAAATTACTTATCGTTAAGTTACAGTGGCTTACGCTTTAGTCTTTCGATTCTCTGACATCTCTGTTCTCTTGCACATTCCCACTGCCATACCACCCACACGTCTGCTTTTGACACCTCCCACCTATGTCATGTGACTGTCATCTTAAGACTGCTGTTCACTATTTTCTCTGCCGCCTCTTGTATTTTGGTAACTGTTTTCTGTGGAAAAGAAGCACTCTTCAAAGAACTAACTGTTTTCATTAAAAACTAACTCTAGGGTTATTAAGAAAACAGGTAGTTACTGGGGTCTGACCGAAACAATCAGATCTTCTGTTGACTTTTGCTTATCATTAGAGAAATATTTTGTAAATGATGGAGATCTTGTGAAAGAACAATTGGCTTGACAAGTACGTTGAGTTTTGATATTAATTGAGGTAAATGCCTGTGTAAATTGGGCTAATTCTATGGAAATGCTGCAGGTGAATCCTAGTTTCTTTGTCATTCACTTGTTCACTTGTACTTGGCATTTCCTGATAAACTTCGTTGGTTCAGTCCTTAATGTGCAACAGTTTCAGCAATGGTTGTACACTTGATAGGTGCTGGTACCAAGGTCGCACTTAGGATATTGCAATATGTCATGACCAGCCAGAAATTGACCTTTGTGAATGGATTCAAAGGTCAGTGTCAAATATCATTAGGTAAACTCATCATTATAAATATTATAAAGACAGTGGAGGCTTCCTGTATCTGTGGCAGTTTCGTTGTGTGGAAGGTATGTGTGGAAGTACGTTGATTTTCACTGAGTATCATGGTGAGCAGATTTGAAATTCTGGCTGTTCGCAAGAACGCAGATGGAATTAACAGTCACTTACAACCGGAGGATTATTCACTTAATAAAAGAGATTTCTTGACTGCCTGAAATTTGTTGGTCTACCAGTATGTTAATATGGTCCATGATAGTTGCAGACTGGAACATTACAAAATTGATTTTATTTTGAGTAAAAACTAAAACTGTCTGAATGGCTGAAAGATCAACCTATTTTTCCCAAAATCATACATTGTTCGCAAAAATTTCAATGGCCGTTATATAGCATTTCTCCATTGAACACAGAAGGCAGCTCACCACCACCTTCTCGAGGGCAAGTACAGACGAGCAATAAATGCTGGCCAGCCAGCGACGCCCACATCCCACAAATTAATAGGGGAAAAAGAACCCAAAACCATATGTTCTGGAATGCATGACCTGCAGAGGCACAGTGGGGAAAGCCAGTATCTGAGACATTTCAGGCAGAATGTATTGAAGAGCTGAAACTTAGAGAAACCCTTGGGCTGTGTCCTTGTTATGAAATGTGTAAAGCGAATGTCTCACATTGTTATGGTTTTGATGCACCTAAGGTTGCCATATTTCCAATGGAGAAAAGATGAATATTGTGCTTTGTCATGTCCAATTTGAAATGTTATCTAATGTCCATTGAAATTTTTGTAAACAGTATATGATTTTGGGGAAAAATAGGTTGATCCTTCAGCCATTCAGACAGTTTTTGTCTTTATTCGATGTAATCCCATTCGGTTTTCTCTGTTCTGAAGAGAGCAGCTCAGTTTTTCCAAGTATCTCTGTGCAACTATCCTTGCTTATATTTGGATCCATTCGAGCAAATTTCTTGCACTCTCCAAAGCCTTTGCCCAGTGTGTTACCCGGAACTGATCATAGCACTTCAGTTGGGGGTGAACTAGTGTTTCATTTAGGTTTAGCACAATGTCCAGCCTTTGGTATTCCCTGCTTCTACGCTGTAGTAACCAGTCCAGTCACTTGCAATGATTTGTGCACAAGGACTTGCATTTTATCATATGTTGATTTCCTTCGTTGTTACTAGCAATCTATTAACGCTCACTTTTCTGTGATGTTGACTTCCTTTCACATTCAGTCTTGGACAACTAATTGGGTAGGACAGTTTTTTCTTGATTACAACCATCTTCAACTTGACGTTTAATTTCGATGTTCTTTGTACGTTTTTCTTTTTAAATGTCTTCAGTAGTTTGTCTTCATGTTGCTTAATTGCTATCCCTTTAGCTTGTGACCATGTACATATGAATGACATGGATATTAAACCATTTCTCTGTGTTCACTGGATATATAAAAACATGTGGAAAACTGATAAAGCTTGGGTAGATAAGCTGCTCCCTCCAGCCTGCTCAAGACATTGTGAACAGCTCATCATGAGTCAGTACTTACCTTAATTACCACCCAGGCCAATAGAAACATTTTCCTGCAGCACTGTAATCTCTAGAGAGACAAAAACTGGAATCCAGGAACAGGCTGCTCAATTACTTAGGTATGTGTTTATGTGTGGGAGAGAATATAGACATGGGAAAATATAAGATTAGAGGTGATTTATTTAAAGCTTTTAATAATTCTAAATTTTAAAGAATCATTAGAAGTTGCTTTCTTCTATTGGTGAAAAAGTCTTGGCCTTTGGAATGCAGACATAAAATCATTCATGGGAGAAGTTGGGAAGCAATTTCTCGTGCAAAGAATTGTGGAAGCCTGGAATACTCTCCAACAACCATGTTTACTTTTCTTTTTTAAAAAAAAAACGCACGTGTTAGCCTGGAGTAAGAGGGGATATAGAGCTTAGGTGGACAAATGAAGTTTGAAGGGATCCAGATTAGACAGGGATAGTGTGGTCATTGAGAACAGTTAGTGGGAATGTAATGGTCTTCGCTAATCCTGACCATTTCTGCGTGCACGTCTTTGGTCTTGGGCCGAAATCCTAGCGTAAGAAGGTTTACTGCATTGATTTGGCTCCTCACATGTTTCAGGTCCACTCACCTGCATTATCTAACTGTGAGGACTGTGTACCTATCTGTAAGATTCTTATTAGTCTAAATGAGCATTAAGTGACCCAGTAAATTAAAGCTGGCAATAATGGTGCTCCCTTGCTGAATATTTCTCAAAAAGTTGATTGTTTCATTAATTGACCATGTTTGCACAAGCAAGCCAAATTTTATAATTGAAAGTGATTGGAATTTACTAAATGGTGGATGGAGCTTGGTAGCTGCATTGTTTGGTTCTGTACAGAATAAGGGCACTTCACTATAACCTGGGATAAACTTGTACAGATATGCACTTACGTTTGAAATGGCTTGCCATATTTTCCTGTACTGAATCAGTGCATTCTATTTAATTGAGTAAAAGTATGTCCCCGTGGTGGCATTGTGGCCAGTGTGCTGTACAAATTTGTAACTTTGCAACATGCGTATGACATGCCTGTTATGGTTGTATTCATCATGTTTAGCACTTTGTTCCCAAATTGTTGACTAACACAGACACTTGTTCAGGAATGGTGTATGAAGAAAGATTTGGATTCATTTATTTTGCATGACTCAAACTAAGGATGGCTCATGCTTTACAGCCAGTAAATTACTTTTTGAAGTTTTACGGAGGGCGAGATTTCATATTTGAGTCCTTAGTTTAATTTTAATGATTTTAATCAAATCGCTGCACTTTACTGAAACCATAGCACAGTGTACCATAGCACAGTGTAAAGACATGAAGCTGCTTATCAAAACAGACAATATTCTTTTTTGAGATAACAAGCATGGGGCTGGATGAACACAGCAGGT
>JAHRHZ010000038.1:28799188-28820584 GCA_024137785.1 Ginglymostoma cirratum
GCTCGGAGGGGAACTTGCAGCTGATGGTGTTCCCATGTATCTGCTGCTGTTGTCCTTCTGGATGGCAGGGGCCACGGGTTTGGAAAGTGTTTTTCAAGGATCTTTGATGAATTTCTGTAGTGCATTTTGTAGGTAGTACAAATGTGATGACGACAATTAGCTCCATCCTCTCCCTGTCCAAGGAGATGTCCTTAACACTGGTACTGGGCAGGCAACACAGCGTTTGGGACCCTCACTCATGGCTGCAAAGTACAGTATCTATCCCCCAAACTATGCTGTCCCTACAAACTACCACATTCCTGTTTCCTCCCCCCACTTGAATGGCTGTCTATACCACAGGCCATGGTAAGTTTACTCATCCTCCTTGCAGTCCTGACTCTCGTCTGCTCAACTTGCAAAAGCCTTGTTACTGTTGGACAACTGCAGGGGCTAAGGCTCCTCAATTTATCCCCCCTGGGTCCTTATACCTGCCTCACTTGCAATCCCATCCTCCTGTCCCCAATCACAGGCCAGTTTGGAATATCCTAATCTGAAGGGTCTGACCACCCTCTGGAGCAAAGTGTCCAGGTAACTTTCCCTTTCCCTAATGTAGTGCGATGTCTACAACTCAGATTCCAACTTCTCAACTGATCCGAAGTTCCTCGAGCTGCAAGCACTTACTGCAGACTTGTTCACTGTGGATCACATTGGTGTCTATATGTTGTGATAGCCGCACAACACCCTGCTGTCTTGCCATCATTATTGTATTTGATTTTGACTATAGATTAATTACTTGAGAATCCCTCCTCTTTATGCTTCCCTGTAATGATGTTTTGTCTTCATGAACTGAAAGGGAAAAAAAAAATCCATCAGTATCAATTGAATATTTAAGCAGTTTTTTTTAAATGTAAAAAGAAATACTGGTGTCCTAACTACAACTGAAGACCTTTTGATTTGACTGGGAATATTCCCCAGTCATACTCAGCAATCAGCTTGTTTCTCTGCACTGGTATCACGCTGTGATTTGTAATGTCACTTCGCCACTGGTCTCCCAGTGGATCAGCTCTTGATCCGTGGCTTTCATCCTCTCCCACTCATCACTTAATGCTGGAGAGGTGACTTTTGTGGTAAGCCTGAGTTAGAGTACGTTGGTCCCCTTTTGCGCTGAATTTCCACTTTGAATCAAGTTTCCAACCTGACCTTTATCTTTGGCTAACGGTGCACTTAACTAACTGTATGTGAATGACTGATGAAGTTGGAATTCAAAACACAAGCAGATGAACTGTGATTTTATTGAATAATAGAGCAGGTTTGCGGAGCTAAGCGGCCTACTCCAGTTTTGTACAGCTTGTCATCTGATTCCCAAGATAGACAACAAAGAGCCTGGTTGTATAATTAATGAAGTGGAGAGTGGAAGATTGTGTGAGAGAAGTCACTCCCAGCCATGGCAAATTGGGCACCATGAGTCTCGCTCGATAAAACTGTTTACCTGAAAGTAGGAAAATTCTGTCCTCTGTGTTTCTCTGTCCACAGCTGCTGCCAGACCTGAGTTTTTTCCAGCACTTTTGCTTCAGATCTCCAGCATTTTGCTACTTTAATAAAAAGTAGCATAGTTTTATGACACTATTGCAGATTTCTTTAGTAAATTAAATTGCAAGCTGATGTGGAAGGATTTAAAACCAGATCTCTTGATCATTATGATGCTGCTTGACCTGCTGTGTTCATCCAGCCCCATGCTTGTTATCTCGGATTCTCCAGCATCTGCAGTACCTTTTATCTCTGATACAATATTCTTTTTTGTTTGTCTTGACAGCATGCTTCATCTTGGAAAGGGGTGTAAACTGACACGCCTGATCTTGTCTTTAGATGATTTTCCAGCCTGGAGTGGAAACCTTGTTAATTTTTCTCCTTCCCTTGGAATTGTTGAATTATAACAATCATCTTTTATCAATTAGTTTGCAACAGTTCAATACAAGAAATGAAGAGAAATGAGCTTGTTAGGAGAGTAGACCAATATGTGATGTTAACCTTAGAACTGTTGTCAGAAGTAGGCTAACAAGTTATATTAAAACTGCTGGCAGTGGTTCAGTCAGTGGGTCTTTATTGTTGTTGAGTCAAAATCTTGGAACTGTGTACCTAATGGTACAATGGGAGAACATTTGCCATTGGACTGCTTCAATTTGAAAAGAGGAATTGTGACTAACTGGTCCAATAAATGAGGGTTGGGCAATAAATACTGGATTTACCATTGATTCTGTTTACAGAGAAATATAGTTTTCTCTTGCAATAGGGGCACATGTGCAATCCTAGAGTCTTGTTCACATGGGTTTGTTAATATTGTTCCAAAACACTTAGTCACCTTTAAACCCAAGTCTGTCTGGTCAGTGAGCTGAAAGCAACTAGACTGGTAAAGAATCATCTGTCTGAGTTTGTCTTTTTCAACCTCAGCACTGATGCGCCCTTAGCTTTTCCTTGTGCGTGGCTGATTTGTTTATTCTGTTTCAATCTTGTACAGTTAATTGAAGGAGCAAACTTGTGCACACTTTGCAAGGAAGCTTGGTTATTGTGTGGTGATGCCACCTCGAGGGGACACTGCTGTACATGGCTGTGTAGCTGAACCTGATTTGTGGACATTCCTCCTCTTTTACTTGTGGAATGCCTCTGCCTGACTGAGATTGGGAGCATTGGAAAATGACAGCTGTAAATATGTCATTTACAGATGATGCACTGTTTTGGAACAACCAATATTACCTTGAGTTTTACTGTGCCATAAAACAGTTTGCTTCTGAGCATGTTGGAGATTTATACATGTGAATCATTGGATGAAGGGAGATTAGAACTTATTAGGGATAGTAAGAACTGCCGATGCTGGAATCAGAGAGAACACGGTGTGGAGCTGGAGGAACACAGCATGCCAGGCAGCATCAGAGGAGCAGGAAAGCTAATGTTTCAGGTCAGGACCTTTCCTCAGAAAATGAAGATTTTTCTGAAGAAGGGTCCTGACCTGAAACATCAGCTTTCCTGCTCCTCTGATGCTGCCTGGCATGCTGTGTTCCTCCAGCTCCACACTGTGTTGTCTTGGAGCTTATTAGTTCATTTTGTCCTGACTGGTGGTCACATGACAATCTGCTTTTATCAGTTAGTTTGCAACAGTTCAGTACGAAATGAGGAGAACTCGAGCGGTGGAGAGCTTTAGGAATCGGATTGAAAATCACCTGTTCATTCCCTCTCTGAGGGGAGGCGATGGCCTAGTGGTATTATTGCTAGACTGTTAATCCAGAGACCCAGATAACCTTCTGGGGATTCGGGTTCGAATGCAGCGACTGCAGATGATGGAATTTGAATTCAATAAAATATGTCTGGAATTAAGAATCTAATGATGACAATGAATCAATTGTCAGTTGTTGGGAAAACCCACCTGGTTCACTAATGTCCTTTATGGAAGGAAACTGCCATCCTTACCTGGTCTGGTCTACATGTGACTCCAGACCTACAGCAATGTGCTTGACTCTGAACTGCCCTCTGGGCAATTAGGAATGGACAATAAATGCTGCCTAGCCAGCGACGTCCTCATCCCGTTAATGAATAAAGGAGTACATGTCATTTCTAAAATTTAGTCATACAAATTACAAAATGTTGTTTTTGGCAAAATATTTATCCCTTCACATTCAAGCCACTCAATATGTTGTACTAAACCTGTGACACTGTTGCCTTGCCATCATTCACAGTTGGGATTTTCAGTCGAACTGAAAATGAGGGAGGCTGTTCATCTTTCATTTTTCATCATGTAACAAAAAAGCACTATTTCTGGATATGAATGGCCCTCAGTTTAATACCCTACCTAGGTTCTTACCGGAACTGAATGACTTTCAAGGCTACCTCAGAGCAGTTAAGTGCCAGCTGGTGAGGGACTGTAGTCACATGCACTGTGGTTAAATCTGACAATCTTTTACAAAGGATATTGGTGAACCAGTTAAGTCACGGGCAAGCTTTTGACTTCTTTTGTCCTGGTGAAAGTTGGAGTGTTAACAGAAAGATAATTTCTATTTGCGTTTTTGGTTCAGATGATAGAAGAAAGCTTTCCACCAACATCTGACTCATCCCACCAATGAAACCACAATCGCTCGAATAAGGAAACTATTTTAGAAATGCAAAAACCGGATGCAGCAAGGTGAAGTTAAGCACCACCTGCTTATTTTGTGGTGTGTTCTGAGAGCTCGGACAGTTGAATCTTTTTCATCAATCCTAAAGTGAGACCAGCAGAAGTCCTGACGAAGGGTTTCAACCCGAAACGTCCCTGCTCCTCAGATCCTGTCTGACCACCTGTGCTTTTCCGGTTCCACATTTATTGACTCTAGCTCCAGCATCTGCAGTCCTTACTGTCTCCATGTCGCTGAAAACCAACATCAGAGTCAAGGTTAACTGAAAGGGAGAAATCTTGATTAAATGCATATCAGTGGATTACAGTAGCAGGGGTGGAGGTGCAATGATTTAGGAGATTTAATTGTTTTGTGCGTATCTGAGAGCATGTGAAAAGAGGAGGAAATTCTCCAGCGGTTTTATAATTTGACTTTAGTTAGCTTCTACGATAAATTGATAAGGTAGACCAGGTGGAAAGCAGACACTCTCACCTATATCAATTGGAGAGAAACAATGAAGAAAGAAGCTATCACTTTTCAAAATCCAGTTTGGCTTATGTTAAAATGGTTGTCCAAGGGAGCAGTTAGATTCTGGTTGCAGTACGAAAGATGAAATCCGTTTGGTTGCAAGTTAGAGTTTTTAAATTTCATTCTGCTGATATAATTGGCTAATGAGGTAAACAGACAGAGAAGCTCAGAGAGTGGTAAATAGTGAAAATGGTCATTGCGTGGCATTTGTGTGGCACGAATATTGCTGAATTTTGTCATGGATTGCTTCAGCATCTGAAGTGTCGTGAATGATGCTGAACGTTGTAGTCATTAGCGAACATTCCCACTTTTGACCTTATTATTGAGGCAACGTCATTGATGAATCAGCTGATAATGGTTGGGCTGAGTACGACACCTTGGGGAATGCCTGCCAAGATGTACTGGAGCTGAGAGGTTTGACCTGCAACAACCATACCTGTCTTCCTATGTGATAAATACAGCTTCAACCAGTGGAGACTTCCCCTAATTCCCCGTGACTCCAGTTTTGCTAGTGCTCCTTGATCTCACACCCAGTCAAAAATGGCCTTGATGTCAAGGGCAGTCATTTGCATCACACTACGGAATGCGGGAGGTAAAACAATTGGAGCATTCTTCATTTTCTTGCACATCTTTCTACGTGTTTGAAATGGGCAGATTCCATTGTCTTCTACGATCTTCAGTTTTTGTCCTCAAATGTGGATTTGTGAATGTACGCCTTCCCAACTGAAGGTAATATATCTGTTTGTGGAACTGTAGGAAGTTTTTGCCTTTGATGCACAGCGGAGCTCCAGTGCTACCACTTGACTGACTGCAATATAGAAATAAAGTCGTCACTGCAAGCTTTCTTTTGCATAAAATGACAATCCTGTTTCTATGATGCAGACTATTCAGTCCAGCAAGTCCATGTCAGTGTTTCTGAATCACGAAAAGTTCCTCCCATTCCCTTCATCTCCTGTCATGTGTGTTTTATTTCTGTTTCTTTCTCCCCTTTTGTTTATCTAGCTGCCCCTTAAATGCTCTTCATTTCAACTCTTCCTGGCAGTAAATTCCACATTCTCACCGCTCTGGAGGCTGTAAAAGATTTTTTCCTGACTTCCTAAGTTAATTTATTGGCAATTAAAATTTATGGCTTGAGCTTTGTACTCCCTAAGTAATGGTAAAGCATCTCTGCCTCTGCCCTATCAAACCTTTTTGTAATTTTAGAAACCATATTGTATTTAATTGAAGTAGAATTCCTAAAATGATTAACTGTAGAAGACAATAGACCTGAGAAATTCCCTTCAGTTTTTTTAATCCTATTTATGTATAAATTCCTAGTGACGATGTGGTAATAACCAGTTGTCTTTAATGGGAATACTGGAATGCTCTGGAACACTCTAGATGAGTGGTTGCCTTGGTTACATCTGACATTAATGACCAGAGTGAGTGCGTAGCTGTTCAATTTCTAAGCTGTCAGCAGCTTGCAGAAAGGAGAGCTGTGGTTGAGTTGTCTTGAATTTGTGACTAATTCCATTGTTTGTATGTAGCTAACAGATCCCACGTTCTATTTTAGGCAACATATGCACCTTGTGCTTGTTAAGGTGAAAGATGTTTATACAAGAGAATGGAATTTATTAAATCTGCTTGGATGACTTCATCTATGCATCAAGTATGCCTTCTCACACCTGATGTGAACAAAATAGATTTAAATTAGAGATGGAGGATTATCAAAAGTTAATTGAATTTTGAAGAAGGGTCACTGGGCCCAAAATGTTGACTCTGCTTTCTTTCCACAAACGCTGCCAGAGCTATTGAGTTCCTGCAGCAATTTCTGTTTTTGTACAAGATAGTTGAGGATTGGTTTTAGACTACAGTGGCATTTAAAAGCTAAGACCATGATCTTTAATTAAGTGTCGAATGATATACTCTTTGAATTGTGTGATTTGTTTGTGACCGTTAACATAACCAGACTGACAGTCAGATCCTTAGAATCATTTAAAACAACGAAAGGTGTGTTTCTAATGCAGGACATAAAGAACCTCCGCATCCAGCGTATCATTCTCTGCTACTTCCGCAGCTACAATCTGACGCCATAACCGAAGAGATATTTCCCTCCCCACCCCTATCTGCCTTTCATAGGGACTGCTCTCTCCACGACTCCCTCGACCGCTTCACATTCCCCACTAACCCCACCACACCCGGCAGCTTTCCCTGCAACTGCAGGAAGTGCTACACCTATTCCTTCACCTCCATTCAAGTCCCAAAACAAACCTTTCATATCGGATCTGTACATTTGTCAACTTGGTCTACTGTATCTGCCGCTCCCGATGTGGCCTCCTCTATATCAGTGAGACCAAGCGTAGACTCAGAGACTGTATTGTAGACCACCTGCACTCTGTTCGTGACAAGCAATGACACCTTCTGGTCACGAACCATTTTATCTCCCCCTCCCACTCCCTGGGTGACATGTTCCTCCTGGGCCGCCTCCAGTGCCACAAACTGGAGGAGCAACACCTCATATTCTGCCTTGGGAGCCTACAGCTCAGTGGCCTAAACATGGAATTCACTAGTTTTAAAATCTCCCCACCCCTGGCCTCATCCCTTGTCCAACCCGCCCTCTCCTCCCCATCTCCTTGACCTGACACAACCTGTCCATCTTCTCTCCCACCTACCCGCCCCTCCCATCCCACTACCTTCCCCAGCCCCACCCCTCCTCTTTCTATTTATTTCCCAGCCCCCTTGCCCCCTCTCCATTTCTGAAGAGTCCTGACCTGAAACGCCAACTTTCCTGCCCGTCTAATGCTACCTGGCCTGCTGTGTTCCTCCAGGTCCACACTGTGTTGTTTCTGCATGTGTCATTACTCCTCCGAGTCAGTAGCCAAGAAGATCTGCAGCCTCGGGAATAAGCAGGACTCGTCCCACAGTTGGCTTTTGCTGATCCCTCTCCACACTTGGAACCATATTCATAGACTGATAGAGGTCTACATCACAGAAAAAGGCACTTCGGCCTATTGTGCCTGTACTGGTCACTTCTCAAACCCCTTTCTGTCTCTCATAATCTTTCCATCCCTAAATCCTGCAGTCTTTTGAACATTTTTCCTCCCCTTCTTTGTGCTGTGTTGATGTGTCGTAAAATTAAACCAAAGTCCAACCTTCATTTAGGATCGATAATAAACTTTGATCTTCATGAATATGACCTATTTTTGAGGGAGTTTTGGCTGAATGACTCTTTATTTATCTGTGCTGGAAATACAGTGTAATTTGGGTAATTACAGGAGAACAGAATGGAAGATAGATTGTGCTTAATTTTGTGGATATATTGTTCCAATTTGTCTTCATCTTGCCAAAATTGATATTATATTTATGTGGAAAAGTGGAGTGGTTGAGGAATAGACCCTTGACTTGAGACCTGATTCTTAAGACTTTTCTAGAATCCACCCTTGCTTGTTCTTGCCAACTTACAACACATAGACTGCAGTGGTTCAAGAAGGCAGCTCATCACTGCTTTCCTGAAGGCAACTAGGAATGTGCAATAAATGCTGGCCTAGCCAGTGACGCCCACGTCCCACAAATGGGAAGAAAATCTCGAGTGCTTTAGTGCAGCAAGCAGCACATATGGTAAGTTAAACTCTGACCTGAAACTGTGGTCTTTGTTGTTTGAGCAAAACACATTTGCTTCAAAATTGTACATCATTTCTTGAATTAATTTAGCATCATGCATTTCTTTTGCTTGTAATTCTTTTATCTCTTCCTTCCTTCCCTAGCTGCTGAAATTATGAATAATTGAACTGGAACCAATTATTTTAGTTTGTTTTACTCTTCAATAATTCTGGCTCAAGATCTTATCTCTTCTGGTTGGGTGAAATACAGCATGGGTGAGTGGATTGTAAATCCTTGTACAGCCTCAAAGTGAAACTCTAAACTTTTTTGTTGATAACTGAATGATAAGTGATGAATCATGCATTTTGACCCAATTTAGACTTGAAGGTTAGATTTATTGAAAAGCATCTTGACAGCATGTTACTCTGTATATGTTACCTGCAGTGTAACTCAGTGGTCTAAGGTGACTGTCACTCTTATACTGGGTATCACACCCAAAACGTTATCATACTTTGGTACGCAGTGACTAATTTAGGCTGCCACAATGTAGGGCGTGCACTGTATGGTTATGAGATGTTCACCTTGGGTGAACAAAGAGATCGTATGACATGACTTCAGGGGTGAGTTGCATTCTTTCCAGTGCCTGATCAACAATTGTCAGACAACAGGCAAAACAGATACTGTGTTCCTTACACTAATAGTATTTGGAGACCTTCCTGTGCAAGAATCTGTTGCAGCATGTTGATTGCTAAAGTTGCAATTATACTTCAGCAGAGCGTTTCATAAGAATGTCCTGGTGGCTGTGAAAGGTGGTGCAGTAATGATTTTTTTTCCAGAGGTAATGTTTAAGTCTTCATTAATGATCTGTCTGCACTATATTATTATGGCTTTTCCCAATGCAAGTCAAGGATTTTATAACTTAAGAAAGCTTGTGCTCTTGATTGCTGTTTTCTGTCATAGATGAAACCACACTTGGAGGTCCCAAATGTGCTTTGGCACCCTTGCTGCATGTCAACCTTTTCTTGGATCTTCAAAGTTCAAGCTGGGCAATGCTATGTTTTATGTATATATTATTTATATATATATTTTTTGTGTTGGATTGATGAAGGTTTGCAGGGCAACTCTAGGTTGGCTGCATTTTGGGCACAGTGCTGTGTGGAAATGACAGTATATGTCGACTTCCCTTAGCTAGTTTCATCTGGTAACATCTAGGGTATACCCATGGATTTTCAGGTTTAGCAATGGGAGGTGGAAACAGATTGAATGTTACTAGTTCTGGAATCCTACTGGAAAAAGAGAATATTTGGGACTGATGGCCTGTGCTACTCCTATGTCAAAAACCTTCTGACATTTGCTTTTCTGGTTTGTGTGTGACTGTTGGTCTCTCAGATGATGTTCAAGTCGCGCCTATTCTCCAACAAGGTTTTGGTGACCAAATCAGAAGGATACATTAAATTAAGATGGTACCAACTTTCCCTGGATGAATTCCCAAATTCCTTCCTTAAACCTCTGAAGCTCCCCTTAATGACCCAACCTCTACGGCCCTCTGCTGTGAAGAATTTCACTGATTCATTATTTGAGAGAAGGCATTCCTCCCTATCTCCGTCTTAAATGGGCAACCACTTATTCTGGGATTATGCCATCTGGTCCAAGACTATACCACAAGGGGAAACAACCTTTCCGCATCTACCCTATCGGGTCCCCTTGGAATCTGCCTGTTTTCTAATTTTGCCCTTCAAACTTGTAATGCGAAAGGCCCAATCTGTTCAACTTTGTCTAATAAGACAATATCTTCATAGCCAGGATCAGACTCTCAAAACCTGGCTGGACTTCCTCCAATGTCAGTGTATCTTAGGTAAGGGACCAGAACTGTCCACAGTATTCCTGGTGTGGATTAATTAGTGCCTAGTTTTAGTTAGCCCACCTAATTTTATCTTCCATTCCCTTTGCAATTAAAGTTAACATTCCATTTGCCTTCTCTGTTTACAGGTGCACACAAGCTTTTTGTGATTTTGTTTTATGCATGAGGATTTCCAAATCCCCCATTTGGTTAGCTTTCTAGAGTCTTTTTCCACTTAAGTAATCCCCTGTTCTCCTTGCCAAAATGCATAAACTCACATTAAGTTCCATCTTCCATGTTTTTGTCCACTTCAGTAAATTGTCTATATATCTCTGCAGACTTTGTGTCATTCTCATTACTTAACTGTCACCTGCAAACTTGACGACTGCATTTGCCTTCTCATCTGTGTCATTAATGTTTCTTCTAAATAATTGAGATCCCAGCACGAATCCATGTGGCACTCCACCAGCTAGTCATGATTATAAGAAAAAATTATCTATTGTTCAAAAGTAAGAAAGTTGAATTGTGTAAGCCTTGTATGAAGTACTTGTATTCTATGTGGGAAATATGTGGCATTCAGTGAACTTTTGGAAAAAAAATTCTAGTGAAAATAATATGGCACTCCTGGAATGTATCAGGCAAGTGATCTTTGAGTGTGGCGATTCAGATATGCATCTGTTCTTAAACACAACAATAGTTGACAACAATATTTGATGGTATGTTATTATCTTTCACTATGCATAGAGCAAACTGATTGAAAAGCAGCATGATGGCTGTGAAGTCTATTATTGAGAGCTTATTACCACAGCTAGCCAGTTTGCTGACATTAACGAATATTAAATACACTGGGTTTACCAAGGTGGCTTTTTAATAATGAAGTTTGCTCGTTGATTGATTATAGTGTTAATGTATAACTTGAGGTTGAGTATTTTGAGGGGAAGACGTGCTTAATCCGTTTTAAAGTGGTTCATTTGTGAGCTGTGGTGAAGAATCTGGGGCTCTGTCTGTATTTTAATTAAGTTTTACAACCTTGACTTGAAGATCTGCTAAGGTTAACAGTTGATTGCGCTGAAGAAGACTGTATAATTGCCTTGTGACAGAGTCCAGTAACACTGGAGCAGAACAATCTGAAAATACAGTCACTACTGTACACAGAGGGTGCAGAGGAGGTTCTCCAGGATGTTGCCTGGTATGGAGGGCGCTAGCTATGAAGAAAGGTTGAGTAGATTAGGATTATTTTCATTAGAAAGACTGAGATTGAGGGGGGACCTGATTGAAGTCTACAAAATCATGAGGGGTATAGACAAGGTGGAAAGCAGGAAGCTTTTTCCCAGAGTGGGGGACTCGATTACTAGGAGTCATGAGTTCAAAGTGGGAGGAGGAAAGTTTATGGGAGATATGCATGGAAAGTTCTTTACGCAGAGGGTGGTGGGTGCCTGGAACACGTTGCCAGCGGAGGTGGTAGACGCAGACACGTTAGTGTCTTTTAAGATGTATCTGCACAGGTACGTGGATGGGCAAGGAGCAAAGGGATACAGACCCTTAGGAAATAGGTGACAGGTTTAGACAGAGGATCTCAATCTGTGCAGGCTTGGAGGGCCGAAGGGCCTGTTCCTGTGCTGTAATTTTCTTTGTTCTTTGTTCTTTGTTCTTTGTTCCTATCCTATCCCTATAAGCCTGCATTTCCCTTGGCTAATCCACTTAGCCTGCACATCCCGAGCAGCCAGAGTACGGAAGCAAGTCTGCTGGACAGTCTCTGATTAGGGATCTCTGGTACTTGTCCTGAAAGCAAATTTATAGCGAGATTAGTTTGTAGTCTTAGGAGTTTCATATTAGTCAGGAAAAAATAGCATCTGATGAAAGCATGTAAATTTTACAAAAGAAAATTACCAGCCTGGGGCTGAGGTTGAGACCTTGACGTGATGATGTGTTGCCTTGTAACCTAGATTTGAATGTCTGTAAGGATATTGCTGGGATAAAAGGAATGGTGCCAATTTGAATCTTTTTGTGGTGTCTGAATGAATCCTTTCTAGTCTTTCATTTTGTCCAGTGTAATGAGGCGTGGATGGAGTGGAGGAGATATTTGTACAAGTAGGAGAGACTAGGACCTGAGGGTATAATGTCAGGGTGAAGGGATGATCCTTACAACTGAGATGAGGAGGAATTTCTTCAGCCAGAAGGCTGTGGAGGCCAAATCATTGCATGTATTTAAGGTAGAAATAGGTAGGCTCTTGATTCGTAAGGGAATCAAAGGTTATCATAGCTTCCCTACAGTGTGGAAGCAGGCCATTCGGCCTGTTGAATACACACCGACCCTCTGAAGAGCATCCCACCCTGACCCACTGCTCCTATCCTATCCCTGTAACCCTGCATTTCCCCTGGCTAATCCACCTAGCGTGCACATCCCTGGACACCTATGGATGATTTAGCATGGCCAATCCGCCGCCTCTGAACATCCTTGGGCTGTGGGAGGAAACCAGAGCACGTGGAGGAAGCGCAAGCAGATATGTGGAGATGCACAAACTTGAACAGACTGTCGCCAGAGGCTGGAATTGAACACAGTCCCTCCCGCTCTGAGGCAGTAGTACTAACTGCTGAGCTACCGAGTCACCCGAGTTTTATGGGGAGAAGACTGGAAGATGGGATTGAGAAACATATTGACCATGATGAAATGGCAGAACAAACTAAATGGGGCAAATGGCCTAATTTTTCTCCATAGAACAGAGCACGGTACAGGCCCTTAGGCCCTCGATGTTGTGCCAACCTCTTATACTACTGAGATCCAACTACCCTGCATACCCTACATTATGCTATCATCCATGTGCCTATCCAAGAGTAGCTTAAATGTCTCGAAAGTATCTGACTCCACTACCACTGCCAGCAGCGCATTCCACACGCCCACCACTCTTATGGTTTTGTCATCTTGTTTACTAAACGTTTCACTCTTTGTGGTGCAAGTACTCTGGCAGCCTGGTGAATATGTTCAGTAACTGACCTGCACATCTTACAGAAAAAGAGCTAAATAGGATCTAACAGACCAGGTTTCATTCTGGATTCCGACTTGTCAAGCATTAGTGCCTGCTCTGATCATAACAGTAGCAAACCTGGCAAGTTTTCCAAGGGTTGAGGAGCTAAAAAGTCAGCCTAACTTCAGTTTTTTTTTTATAAATGCTACCTGCCCTGATGAGAATTTCCAGGAATTTGTATTTTCGTTTGATTTCCATCATTGCAACATTTTGCTTGTCTCACAGAGCTAATGGAATGTTCACGTTTATCTCTGGGTTTATCAAGGAGATAAAATGATAACTGAGTTGCTTTAAGCTGTGATTTCACCTGGAGTAGTATATTTGGTACAGCATCCAAGGACGGATAGATTTTCTTGAAAATCTGTTCAGGCACGCCTCTGGAGCAGATGAGACTTGAACCCAGGTCTCTGGCTGAACAGTAGGGACACCTCTGCACCGTGAGCCCCCTCAAAGGAAAGATTTACATATACATATTAATCAATTGAAACCTTTTAACTGATTAAAGAATGAACATCATCTTAGGTTTGTTTCATACATCCTCATCAGTTGTGTGACCTTTTGATGTTTTACTTATAAGTTCCATGTTCTTTGTACTTCTTTCTCACTTCACCTGATGAAGGGGCTACGTTCCGAAAGCTTGTGTTTTCAAATAAACCTGTTGGACTATAACCTGGTGTTGTGTGATTTGTGACCTTGTCCACCCCAGTCCAACAGCAGAACGATATTTGAATGTAAAAGGTTAATGTGTGAGCACTGGTTGTGTGGGCTGTGCTTGTTCACTACTCCTTGATGATAGAAGAAACAGTGGTGACCTAATTGCAGTGTTTAAGATGATTAAATAATTTGTTAGGATAAATAAAGAGGGAAGCGTGGGAGGGAATCTGGATAAGGATGAATAACTTAAAGCTAGGCACGTCAGTCGTGATGTTAAGAAGCACCCCTCCACACAAGGTGGCGGAAATCTTAAAACTCCCCCCAACAGGGGGGAGTCATCTCCACCTCCCTAACCTGTTTTTCCTCTCACCTCAAGCCACACCCCCATCTCCTACCTACTAACATCATCCCGCCCCCTTGACCTGTCCGTCCTCCCTGGACTGACCTATCTCCTCCCCACCCCCGTACCTACACTCACCTTTACTGGCTCCATCCCTGCCTCTTCGACTTGTCTGCCTCCTCTCCACCTATCCTCTCCTCTATCCATCCTCTATCCGCCTCCCCCTCTCTCCCTATTTATTTCAGAACCCTCTTCCCCTCCCCCATATCTGATGAAAGGTTTAGGCCCGAAACGTCAAGTTTTCCTGCTCCTATGATGCTGCTTGACCTGCTTTGTTCATCCAGCCCCATGCTTGTTATCTTAGAAAATTGCTGGAGTTATTTTTCAGGTCTGGTAATATCTGCAGAGGAAAAGCAGAGTTAACATTTGCATCCATTGACCTTTCTTCAGAACTGGCTTCTTTATGTTCCTGTGTTCCCAAGTTCAACTTGGCAGTGGCAATTTTGGAACTGATATTGACACACCAATTGCAATGTTAAAAGAAGTAAGCTTCTACTTGGCAATGACTTAGATTTGTATCTGCCCGAAGGTTGTAAAGAAGCTGCTTGGGCATGCATATGTAGTTCTCAGGACTGCAGAAAAATAACTTAAATTTTTTTTAAAGTCACCAATGTATGCTTCTTTACATCTATTAGTATGGCAAGAAGAATGTATCAAATCGAGTTATACAGTCTTTTGTCTGTCCTGCGGGAAAGAGATGACAGTTGTATCTGTCAAGAATTTCTGATTGGGTGTCGTGTTTCTTTAATGTGGTTGAGAAATAAGTAATGAATATTTTGGTTGCGGGGTGATGGGGAAGAAAAGGGGTTGATAGAGTGTAAGGCAAATTTAATATTATAGTTCATGTATAGTAAAGCTTCCTTATGTCCTGTACTTCTTTCCACATCTGTATCCTGCTTGCCATCACATTGCCATTTGTTGTGTGTTTTTATTTGAGAAAAGTTGTTTCAATAAATAAATATATGAGAGGCTATTGCAGACAGATTAGAAGTTGCATAGAGTGAGGAGGAGTCGTGACTAATGTATTGCACAATGCATATAGCAAAACAGACAATCAGGGCATGAATTTGTGACTGCGGAAACAACTGAGGCACAGTAACAGGAAAAGTTGATTTAAATTATTGTTTAAGCAGTAGATTAACTGGAAGCATTCTTTGAAAAAGGGCAAAGTTTTGAGAATTGTCCAGTAGCTTAACTGCAGAGACTTTAAACCTGCTTGTTTTGTTTTTATCAATGGTTTAAAGATACATTTGAATCAAACATATTGCTGTTTTTATGTGGGGTTAATACATTCCACATCATTTGACAACCTGTGTTTGTCACGTTCCTTAATGCCAGCTAAGTGGCACTGACCAAGGTGCCCCCTCAGCTTTGTGCATGTGCAGGGGATAAAAATGCCACATATCCTGAAGCAGTCTCTTTCAGATGTGCTGTCAGTGCCCATTTAGGTCTCTTGTGGTGAGGTGGTAGTATCCATACCTCTGGATCAGAAGTGTTGGGTTTAGCTCCCACCAGCTATGGAGGTGTGTGACATCTGAACAGGTAGATGACTTCTTTTAATGTGGCAACGTAATAATCTTAAAGTGACTGTGCCATTCCATAAATCGGCTTTTCGCAAAAGAGGGAAATTAGAGGAAGCATTATGCTGAAGATTTGGCATTACTGTTGTAATCAACTGTAAAGGTGTTGTTTGCATCACTTTAATGGGACTGGGTTTTTGAGGCACTTTCATGAGCTCAACTGTTTACTGTAAGATGTGAGTACCCCTGAGCACTACTCACCCATTTTTGAATCTCTCTATACATAAGAGAATCACTTGATTGAGACTAGCAAGGGCTTTCATTTTCAGGTTCTGCAATTATAAGTAGGAACAACAGCTGATAGAATTCAGGCAGCCTGATTTTGAATCAATTCCATATGTGTCACGTTTTAACTAAATTGTAGGCAACATGGAGTCTGAGATTCAGAGACTGCAGTGTTTAATGGGTAAGTTGTGTTTGCATGAATGTACCTGACATTGGTGGAGGATGCTGTGCTGGGGTTCACCAAATTGTCCAGATTCACTGACAGCAACTTGGTGTTTATGAATACTTGTAATCAGCCTTACAAAATGGATTTGCGGCTTGAAATTGGACCTTCTGGCCCCGGATAGGGACTGTATTCCTGCACCATAAGACCCTCAACTTGTTTTCACACAGCACCTTTAAGTCTAGTAAAATATCCCAAAATAAACACTGAATCATGAGATTTTTATGATGAATTTCATTCATGATGACTTTGATTAGAGGTAGATTTGATGGAGCATCTTTAAAGGAAGTCTGCAAGGCAGAAAGATTTAGACAAGTGATTACGTATATAAAGGTATGACTCTCAATTGAGGTGACAATGAACGTAGTAGTTAAGGTTTGGTGATTTCAGAAACTTTCAGAGCTTGAGTAGGTTGCAGTGGGAGAAGGGGGCGAAGACCTTGGATTTGAAACTGAGGTTGAGAATTTTCAAGTCAAAGCCTTGCAAACCAGGAATGAGTGTAAGTCAACAAAGGTGGTTGATGGGTGGACTGGACTTAGCGAGTTTGGATAAGGGTAGCTGTATTTTGGTTGCGCTAAGGCCTACAGAAAGTTGAAGTTGAGGCAGCATATTTTGGGTAGATTTTTCCCTCATTCATGGGATGTGGGCATTGTTGTATTGAACAGCATTTATTGATCGTCGGTTTTTTATTTGACTTGCAGGACATGCGTGTCTCTTGCTGACGAGCATTTTATTGCCAATACCTGGTTTCAGTGGAGAAGGTGATGGTGAGCTGCTTCCTTGAACCATTGCAGTCCATTAGCTGTATGTAGACCCACAGCGCTCTTAGAGAGGGAATTCCAGAATTTTGACCTAGCGGCAGTGAAGAACAGCAATATATTTCCGAAGTCAGAATGATGAATGGCTTGGAGGGAGACATGCGTCTGGTGGTTTTTCCATGTATCCACGTCCTTTGAGGTGGAAGTTGTTGTGGGTTTGGGAGGTTTTTTGTCTGAGGATCTTTGGTGAATTTCTTGTATTGTCATCATCTGCTGCTGCTGTTGGTTGTGGAGGGAGTGGATGCTTGTGGATGTCGTGCCAATGAAGCAGGCTGCTTTATCCTGCATGGTGTCAAGCTTCTTGAGTGTTATTGGAGTTGCACCCATCCAGGAAAGCAGGAAGTATTCAATTACACTCTTGACTTTTGCCTTGTAGGTAGTGGACTGTTCCTGCACTACTTAGAAGATGGCCACTTGGTGATTGGTAGCCAAACATATGCTGAGAGATGATTGGACATTCTGATCCTTCGCAATTGAAATTGCCCTTTGTGTAAAGAAAACCTTTCTATTGAGATCTTGGCAATTTAGTTTTCTTAATCTTCAAACAAATGATTAGTAAATTGATTTGGAATGTGCCCAGGGGGCCTTTGGGTGCAGGAATTATTGTGGTTTAGTTAAGTGGAGCTGAGGTCAAAATGCATAACTTCAAATATAATTATCCATTGACAGTGCAGTTCTGTACCCTGGTTTCTGTTTGGATGTGTTTGGAAAAATCCCATGTTTTGTAGATCTCCGTTGCACAGATGCAGGAAAAGTTATGTTGTCTGCTGCCAGTGTTCTGGTGCATGTGCTGTAAAGAAGCGAGTACATCCATTTCCAGTGTCCCAAAGTTTTGCACTGTTGGATAAACAAAAAGGCAATCAGTTTGCTCGCACCAAGACCAATTTAAGACCATTTTTTCATTTGCATGATTAATTTGTTTTTCTAAAGTTTGAGAGAGGGAAGCAGACCGAATGAGTTGCTGACACTTCCTTGAATGTACCATGCAGTATGTTTCATTCATCTCAGTTTAACATGCCATCTGAAAAGATGGTATTTTTTAACTGGAACGCTCATTCAGTGATTTGAAGTGCCAGCCTACAATACATGTCCAAGTCAGTACGATTTAACCTCTCAACGGAGGCCAGTTCGTTTTTATTTATTCATGTGATTGGGCATCTCTAGTTAAGGCAACATTTATTGCCATCATTACAGCACTGATCAGTGTCAACACTGCTTGTATTTTCCCTTTTCAGCTGATTGGCATTTTGCCATGCTTTTTCTTTGCACTGTCCCAAATTTTTGCACCATCTTGATACTGAGCTGGCACCATGCCAATATTAGGCATTGAATTGTTGAGTGGAACTTTGATTATCTGTGGTACTGGTGGTTAATTGAAAATTAATATATAATTGAATTATCAAAAGTTTGTAACTTGCATTTGGGGCACAGCAATAATCTTAACACAAAGGAAGATGAGTGCAGCATACCTTTCAGGAAGTTCATTCAGTTCACTGACCAGGCTGTGAATTTGAGTTTTACTTTGGATAGAGAAGGCAAAATTTGAATGATTTAAGAAACAATCAGATGATAAGAAATACCAGAGCTGTGAGATCTCAGAAGTTTGTAATTGGCTCTAGTTTAATGCGGTTCCTTGTCATGTGATCACTTTCTGAATCCATACTTGACCGCACAGACTGGTTACTTTGACTTGGATGAAATGCCAAATGTTATGTTCTCAGCTGATATTATTGCTGGAATGAAATCTGGCTTGATAGAGCACTTTTTAACTTAGCAAGGTGGTCCTTGGCTGCAGCATAGACACACACAAGGCTTCGGATTTTGTCTGACAATGAAATACGTATACAGTGGAGAAGGAAAAAAATCAAGCTATCTAACAAGAGAGCACAGTTTGAATGATCTTAAAACCCAGAAAAACAAAGGCTTAGTTATACCCCAACATCATCACTGAACTGCAATTTAAATTCAGAATCATAAACCTTTGGTGCCAAATCTTCCTAGTTCTGCCCTGAAAATTGTTAAGTTGTCTTCATGAATACACAGAATAGTGAAAACTCAAGACATTCTAGCCTTCTAACAATCTGAATTCTCACTGAACACTACTGTTGTGGAAGTTTCACAAGCTAAACTTTTACACCAAGTTAACTGAGTTTTAACTGAACTGTCATCTGCTCCTTCGAGGAGACCAGTTATATTTGCTTCTGACCTAATCAGGTCTCTTCCAGAACTGTCCGAAAAGCTTTCAATCTCTCCATTTTTTAAGTTAAAATTAAGCCTTGATTATTCTAAACCAAAAAAAAGTTAATACCTTTCAATGTTTACACTCCTTGTTATAATTCTCATGGTATCAATTATATTCTTTTAATGTCACGGTACCGACACTTAATGAATAAGGTTGTGGTTCTGGTAGGACCTTTTGTTTTTTAAATCCTTCACAAAAGTAATCATCACCCATAGTTTGAAACCCAAGTTAGTTTGGCTCTAGTTTGAAATCCACTCTCTAAAAATGATGTTTATACACACAGATAGATATATTGAAAAAAAAGACACACGTGTATAAAGCACGCAGCTTTCATCACACAAGTATTTTGTCCTTTAACTTTTAAACAACACCAGGTATTCTTGGTTTGCTGAACTTTATTATGTGGGGTGACAGGCCAGTTAAAGTCAACTTCAATTTTATTTTTTCATTGCGAGCAGGTATTGATAAACCAGGAAAAGCAACCAAGCTCTAAATGATAAATATAATCGAAAGGGAGTATGAAGAGGATGATTTCTCTAGTGGATTTATACTGATTGTTTTGTCAAATTGAATATTCTGTCAATTCGATCATTGGGATATTTTACATCCATTTATCCAACATTTTAAAATGGACATGCCTCACCATCAGGAAATTGATGATTTCCTCCGCTGCCTGAGCCAGATCATTAGATGTGTTGCTTGTTCCTGATATCTGCCTTAAATTTCCATTCCAGTGATTCAGTCTGTCCTCCCATAGTTTCACACTTCCCACCCCACCCCATTGCCTAAACACAGCTTGATATACCGGATATACTTCAACTAGATGCCTAGTCTTACAGAGTTCTGTATGTTCTCTCTTGCTTCCTTATTTCGTGTCATCTTGCTTTGGAACTGACCCTTTGAAACGGATGAATATCACAAGTGATGCACCTCATTGATTTGGCAGAGAAGTCAATTTGCTGTGTGTCTCGATGCCCTGACTTAAGGGTTGACCTAGCGCAGATCAGAGTTGGCCCATTGGCATAGTTTTGTATTTGTCTGATGTTGTCTTAGAACGCACTGTACCCTTAGTTGCTCAGTTGAATGTTCTGATTTAAATATTTCATCATTTGCTCTCTTATTACTGTTTGCACTTTTAAAACATTTTAAAAACCAACATCTGGAATTTAATAGTGATCTCCAACTTCACCATATTGCTCCTTCATAGCTGGAATCACTGGCCTAAGACTGTCCAAAGTGTAGGAGGAGCATCCAGGAAAGCGTTGAGCACCTTGACATATTCTGTCGGGAAAAAGCAAACCCCAAGGGAAAACAGTGAAATGAGTGCGCTGCCATGAGCATCTTCTGCCCCAGAGCCTGCGGTAGCTGCATTGGTCTATACAGCCACCTACGGAGAATGGACAAGAGTCATTCTTGTCTGAGAGGGACCACCAGTGATGATGTTGGAGAATGATGCTTCATAGCCGATTCTGCACATTATCTATATCTTTGTTCTCACAGGAATACTTCAATCAGTGTATCTTATGATATTTTACTCTTCAAGTATCATCTGGACTTCACTTTGTGCGCCTGTATCCAAACCTGGGCAGCAATTCAACAATGCTACGTGAGAACTTCAACCTACCTGTAGAAATGTTATCATACTGTTCAAGTTAGACTTTAATTCTTGAGTCTGTCTTAGTGTTGGCTGTTTGATTATATATTCTAGTAATACTTATCGAACAATGCAATGTGACCCACAAGGGTCTGCTTTATGGATGCTTGCAGGCATTGGCATGAAGATTGTAGAAATGGATTATCACACGTAGGAGGCAGTTGTTGATGACCAAAGAAAACAGTGACACCTGCTGTAGGCTGGTGTGTGCCATGACCTGTAGCTGCAATAGCTTGACAACGTCTGCCATAAAGAACAGCCCAAAAGCCACTTGGTGACTTTATTTGAGGAAGAAGTTACCCATAAGGGATTGGCTTCTTCAGCCAACAGCATCATGTACATTATGCAGCTACCTCAATGCCCTTCTGTAGATGAAAGGATGCTGGAAACATTTGGTGTTTAAAAGTTCACCTGCCCATCCTGATTACTGCTCCAGACTTGAAACCATGACTCTGTTTCCATTTTCGTCTTCTTTCGTCTTCTTTCGTCTTCTTTCGTCTTCTTTCGTC
>JAHRHZ010000038.1:28822052-28832391 GCA_024137785.1 Ginglymostoma cirratum
AGCCCAGCTCATCTCCACCTCCCTAACCTGTTTTCCCTCTCACCCCTAGCCACACCCCCATCTCCTATCTACTAACATCATCCCGCCCCCTTGACCTGTCCGTCCTCCCTGGACTGACCTATCTCCTCCCTACCCCCCTACCTACACTCACCTTTACTGGCTCCATCCCCGCCTCTTCGACTTGTCTGCCTCCTCTCCACCTATCCTCTCCTCTATCCATCCTCTATCCGCCTCCCCCTCTCTCCCTATTTATTTCAGAACTCTCTTCCCCTCCCCCATTTCTGATGAAGGGTTTAGGCCCGAAACATCAAGTTTTCCTGCTCTTATGATGCTGTTTGACCTGCTGTGTTCATCCAGCCCCATGCTTGTTATCTCGGATTCTCCAGCATCTGCAGTACCTTTTATCTCTAGTCAAAACTATTGTTGGTTAAACATAAACATGAGCAGTGGGATGTGTTGAAAAAGCATTTAAGTTTATGCGGGACCAGTATGTATGCTGAAAAAGAGGGACTGTACTGAGCAAACAACACAGCCTTAGTTGACAAAATAGATGTGATTATATAAAACTAAATGGGGATTATGAAAGTGTAGAGGATTGTGTGGACTCAGGGCTGTGGGTTGAGGTGTCACAAAGGAAGATTTTAAAAAAAAAACCTGCAAAATTGAATGCAAAAAAAGCTTGGGTATATCCAGGTTAACGCACAGCTTTTATGTTTATTTCCACAAGGGTCAGTGTGATCTAGAATCTCTAGAAACAGATATGGGTAATATTTCAATTGGAAGTAAGGAAATGGCAGATTTGTTGTGACGTTAGGGCCTGTCTTCATGGTACAGTGGAAAAGATACTATCCCTGACCTTAGAGAGAAAACAGTCGATACCTGATCTTCAAGGGAACCAAGAAGTGGAACTTGAGGTTAATGTAAACAACAAAACAGTTTTGGGAAAAATAATCGCCTGAAAGACTGCCACTTGCCCAGGAACCGGTAAAGGGTAGTATCCTCATCTTAGGCTGTCTCTTGGGGACAGAGGATTATGTACTTTCGCTTTGGAATTGTAGATCTCAAGGTGATTAAATTAACTAATACTGATTTCGTATACCCTGTCGCAGACGGAGCGGTAGCTTTGAAAGTGGGATACTCTTTTCGTATGCTTTTTCTAGTAATTACGTTTGTTCTCCTTTTAGGCTTGTTTGAGATGATTGAAATGGTTTGGCTCCTTAATGGATGCTTCTTTGGGTTGTCTTGTGCATGAGATTGCCAATTGGATTTCTGACGGGGAGGCTTTGAAGACACCCTCAAAACATTTCCTCTGCCCTCCTGTTAAGCTGTTGTTATAGTAAAGCTCGGAATAGAGCGCTTGTTTTGGGAGTCTTGTGTCAGGCATACAGACATTGGGGAAGCCACAGTCAAGCTAACCGTAAACCATTTCTCTACCTGGAGATGTTTACCTGAGAGTGGACACTGATATTTGAACATCTGTCCTGCCATTAAACTGAGGTTTGACGTACTCTTGAGATGTATATGAAATATTCTTTGGTAAAATTGCAAAGAAGACCTCAAGTTCTGTCTGATGCCCTGAAAGATATTTCTTTCTCAACTAATACCTAATAACAAAAGCAAAAACAGAAATTGCAGAGAAACTCAGCAGGTCTGTCAACATTGTGCAGAGAAAACACAGTTAACGTTTTGAGCCCAGTGACCCTTCTTCAGAAGTTGAACCATTTCCAGTTTTCAGCATCTGTGGTTCTTTGGTTTATCCTGATAACAAATGCTGTGACGTTATCACATTACTGTTTATGGGATCTTGTCCAACATAAAATTGGTATCATGCTACTTATTTATAACAATGACTTCACTTGGAAACACATTTCAGAGGCTGCAAACTATGTTGGAAGGCACCTTGAAAGGTGCCGTTAAAATGCAGGTTTGTTTTAATTAAGATTAGAAATAATCTTTTTGAAACCTCAGAGTTTTGATTATGATAACAGCCTAGTTTCTTTGCTTCTACTCCTTTATTGACTGGTTCAATTTTTAACCTGTATACTAATTTTGAATCTCCCCTCCTTCCTTTCAGTTGCCTTTTTTGTCTTTCCTTTTCTTTTCACCCTTCTATTTGTCCTCTTCCCTTTGTGTTCCTGGTTGTTCTTGTTAGCCTGCAGTTATGACTTCCCACGTTACCTTACTCTCCAATCTTAGACTCATCAATAAGCTTTCAGGCATGATGCATTATCCTGCTTTACAAGATCTCCAGCTGTCCAAAGTTACTGACATTGAAATCCCCCACCCAGAGTACGTTTTGTGCCCTTGCCATCCTCAGTGCTTCCTTCAAGTGTTGTTCAACATTGAGGAGTACCGCTTCATGAGCTGAGGAGGACGGTTCGTAGTAGTCAGCAGGAGGTTTCCTTGCCCATGTTTAACCTGAAGCCACAAGACTTCATGGAGTCTGGAGTCAATGTTGAGGTCTCCTAGAGCAGCACCCTCCAGATGGTATACCACTGTGCCAGCCCCTCTCCTGGGTCTGTCCTGCCGATGGGACAGGACATATCCAGGGATGATGGTGGTGTCTGGGACGTAGTCATATCACAGAATCATACCTTACAGACAATGTCAGGCTGTTGTTTAACTAGTCTGAGACAGCTCTCCCAATTTTGGCACTAACCCCCAGATGCTAGTGAGGAGGACTTTGCAGGGTCGACAGGGCTGTTTCTGCCGTTGTCTTTTCTGGTGCCTAGGTTGATGCCAGGTCATCTGTCCAGTTTCACTTCTTTGTGACTTCTGTAGCGATTAGTACAACTGAGAGGCTTGCTAGGCCATTTCAGAGGGCAGTTGAGAGTCAACCACATTGCTGTGGGTCTGGAGTCATGTGTAGGCCAGACCAGGTAAGGACGGCAGATTTCCTTCCCTGAAGGACATTAGTGAACCAGATGGGTTTCCCTGACAATTGGCAATGATTTTATGGTGATTAGTAGATTCTAAATTCCAGATATTTTATTGAATTCAAATTCCACCATCTGTTGTGGTGGGATTCAAATCCAGGTCCCCAGAATATTAGCTGGGTTTCTAGACTATTAATCCAGTGATTATACCATTAAGCCTGAAACTCTCCCCATGGTATTCACTTCCCCTCCTTTAGTATTTACAGTCACTGACTTTTTGGTGACCGACCAGAAGGTGTTGCTATTTAATGATTTCTCAGTCTTTCTGATTAAAATGCACGTAAATAAGCTTAAATCCCTTTTTGATCCTTGTATGATCCAATTTAGCAATGGTGCATCATATAAAAGCAATTTGTTTATATTTTACTGCATGATCTAGACTGGGGTGTGCAAGGCATAATTGAAAAATTAACAGATGACAAAACTTGAAAGTATAGTGAACTGTGAGGACAATCATGTTGAACTTCATGGGGATGTAGACAGGTTGGTGGATCGGACAGACAAGCGGCTGATGAAATTAATGTAGACAAACGTAAAATGATTCATTTTGGAAGAAAGAGTGAGGAGAGGCAATACAAAATTAAAGGTACAGTTCTAAAGCGGTAGAAAAGCAACAGCACCTGGGTGTGTATGTGTACAAATCATCCAGGTGACAGGATGAGTTGAGAAAGTGGTTAATCATAAAATGAGACATTCTGGCCTTGCTGAAGTGTTGCATAGAATACAAAGACAGGGAAGTTGTGATGAGCCTACATAAGTCATTAGTTCAGCCTCAACTGAGGTAGCGTCCTGTTCTAGCACTTAAAATAATGTGAAGGCTTTAGAAAAGATGCAGAATGGATTTGTGGGAATGTATCTAGGGATGAAGGAATTCAGTTCCATGAGTAAGTTGGAGAAGTTGGACCTAGTCACTCCTGATGAGGGAAGACTTATGATTAAGTTGCTTAAAGCCATGAAGGTTCTGGGCAGAGTGGATGGGGAGAACCTTTCCATTGGTGGTAAGATCGGAGGACACTAATTTAAGGCAAATGGCAAAATAAGCAACAGAAACAAGATGTGCTCTGACCTGTGTGTGGTAGAGACAAAGTAAAGGCCTTCAAAGCAAAATTGAATAGTTATTTCAAGAGGAACCAGAGGTTGTTGGAGGAGGCATTGCGATGGACTGGTGATTTTGTCTTGCTGCCCATTGCACCATCAGGAATTGAAGGGATAAAGTCTATGTAAGAGAGGTGGGGGAGCAGAACCAAGGGAATTTATAGAAGTCTGGTGGTCGCAACAGGTTGAATGGTTTTTGTCTGTCTTGTAACTATGCTGAGATTTCATGTAACAATTTTAATACAACAGCAAAATCATTCCCAGAATCAGGCAAAAATTGAGACTGGACTACATATGGCAATATTAGGACAACTAATCAAAACTCTGTTTTAATAGTTAGGTGAGAAATGAGGAAGTTCCAGTTTAAACCAAAAACACCAACAGTGGTGAAATAAATTAAGTGGCAAATCCCAAAGTGATAGAGTTGAAATTTGTTCACGAATTTGTTTGATAAATACAAGGAATAATCAGTTTGGAGGCAACTAATGTCATTCTGTAGGTTAGGACTTCTGCATTTCTATGTTCATCATTAATGTTTTTCTTCCCACACAGATTCTTTTCTGCACATTGAATACTCACAGAATTGATATGGACAAACTTCTTGGAGGACAGATAGGCCTGGAAGACTTTATTTTTGCGCACACAAAGGGCCTGAAGAAAGAAGTCGACGTGTTTAAAGCAGAGGATGCTCTGGGACTTACTATAACTGACAACGGGGCAGGATTTGCTTTTATAAAAGTAGGTTTGAATTCGATACCCAAGCAAATGAAGAAAGTCGCACTCTGTTTGCATCAAGTATAATGTGAAACTTTTCCTGTCAAGTAATTTTGCTTGCTTCTGTTTATTACTTTCCCCCAGTAACACAGTTGCAAATTTTACTGCTGTTGCAAGCCGTTTGAGTTTTATCTTTTCTATCATTCTTGAACAATTTTGTAACCTCTTAAAGCAAAGTTGCACACCATCCTGACTTGGATGGATGTCATTTTTCTTTCGTGTTTGCTGGATCAAGTTCCATCTATTCAAATTCCTCCCTACCTAATTGCAGTGTGGCAGTTCACCATCAAGAGTTACTGAGGTGCCAGTTGATTCATTAAGTCATCTTAAGACCAATTAGGAATGGGTAATAAATGTTTATCATGCCAGTGACTGTTGCATCCAGAGAATCGTATTGAAAGTTGAATTAAACTCTATTGTTCTATTGGAAGGGCTCATGCATAGGGTCATAGAGCTCAAAAACAGATGCTTCAGTCCAACCATAATCCCAAACTAAACTAGTCCCACCTGCCTGCTCCTTGTCCGTATCCCTCCAAACCTTTCCTATTCATATACTTACCTAAGGGTCTTTTAAATGTTGGAACTGTGCCCACATTTACCATTTCCTCAGCAAGTTCATTCCACATGCAAACCACCCTCTGTGTTTAAAAAAAAAATTGTCCCTCATGTCTTTTTTAAATTTCGCTCCTTAAAATATGCCCCTAGTCTTGAAACCTCTCCCCCATTCAGGGGAAAAGGCGCCTACCAGTAACCTCTAAAGGGTCATCTGTCAACCTTCTACACTCCATTGGAAGAAGGTCCCAGCTTATCTAGCCTCTCCTTTTAACTCAAACCCTCCATACCGGGCAGCATCCTGGTAAATTGCTTTTGAACCCCCCTCTAGCTTAACAATATCCTTCCTATAACTGGACGACCAGAACTGGACACAGTATTCCAGAAGAGGCCTCTGTACAAGCTGTCAATTAACTTCCTTCCCCTTTGATTCCTGCCAATGTTTACACAACTTCCATTGACACTAAAAGTGAATGTGTATTTGATGACACCAGCTTTTGATCAAACCATTAGCTGTTCAGATATATATATTTATAAAGGTTGTTAGCTGCAGACTTTGGCATGGTGCGAGTGAAATTTCACCAACACAGGAGAACAAAAGCCACCTTCACCTGTAGAATTTTTGCTTTTTATCCCTACCTCCCCGGAGGTGGCAGTGTTGTGTTAACATGATGATCTTGAAATGAGTGTTGATGTGTTTTGTACTTACGTAAAGGTCAAAACACTTAATGTTGGTAACCGGATGCTAAGCAGATCTGCATGGCAGTATCTGACCTGTTTGGCTGTCAAGCCATTTTTTTTTTTGCACATTGCCCTGGAGACTATATTGTTCTCTGGAAGTAACTGTGTTCATGCTTGGATTGCAAACTTGTCTTCTTTAACAGGTGGAGAGATGACAACATTTTTTAATGATGATCAGGAGTGGACTGCTCTTGGGTCAGGGAAGCAGAATTGATAACTTTGAAAAAGAAATTGGATAAGATCTTGATGAGTAGCTTCCAAGGCTATGGTAGAAAGCAATGGAAACTAATTAGTTGCCATTTCACAGAGCCAGCACAGGTGCAAGGAGCTGAATGGCACATCCTGTGCTCCACATTCCAAGACAAAATCTAAAATTAGAAGTCTCCTTTGTGTCGGTGTACAAGACTGGTTGACTGAAGCTTACAAATTGGAAAAGCTGTAATTTAAAACAAAAGTACCCAATTGCACATAAAGGGACTGAAAGTAAAATGTCAGTTCCTTTTGCATGCTCAGTGCAGAAGGAAGTGCCAGAAGGGTTTGGTTTGGGTGTGGATATTTCCAGTAGGCAATCTACTGAGTGAAAAAGCCAGCTAGCAGATCATTGTTGATGGAATAAGCACTGCAAAATGTTGGCAAGGGGAAGGAAGTTATTACTGCTGTGTTTGCCCTGGATAATGACATTTCTTTGTTATAGCTAGAATAATAATTCTATGTGAAAACAAGGGTTGGCTACTGAGTTGTGTAGTTGAATCAATTAGTGTTGGAGGATATATTTCATTAGTTTCCAGAGTAACTTAGAAGATTCACAGCAGTGGAGGTAGCTATCCACAGGTTTACTTAGCAAATTGTAATTGACAATTAAATATGCGCTTAGATTGTCTAGGTTATAAAGTCTCGAGTACTGATAATCATGAAATTCCCACTGGATTGGATCTCAGTGAATTCAGAGATCTATCGTGTAGCCACAACAGTTTTAGATTGCTTCTTTATAAACTGTTCCGTTTTAGTATTACCTAATGTTCCTTTTACATGCCTCATTAATGATTTCAATTTTGCCGAATATGATTCATTGGTCAAACTTTGAAGACAAAGTTAGTTATGGAGCTACCTAAGGCCATCTTACAGAACTACTCACGATTACTTAGCTAACACATTAAAGAAATCACTTTCCAGGATGCTCTTTGTACATAACTATTTATGTATCAAAACAAACACCTAAATACGCTGAAACTGACACAACTGTGAAATTAAAAACAAATCTTGAACAAGATGACATCATGTCTACATGCCCCACCTAACATTTTCCACTTTCTTTTTCTGGCTTTGGGAGAATGGGATGTCACCTCCTCCCACCCACCTTCCTGCAAAAATGCCATCCCCTATTCCCAGTTCCTTCGCCTCTGCCGCATCTGCTCCCAGGATGAGACATTCCACTCCTGTACATCCCAAATGTCCTCATTCTTCAAGGACCGCGACTTCCCCCCGACAGTGGTCGAGAACGCCCTCGACCGTGTCTCCCGCATTTCCCGAAACACATCCCTCACGCCCCGTCCCCGCAATAATAACCAAAAAAGAATCCCCCTCGTCCTCACATACCACCCCACCAACCTCCGGATCCAACGCATCATCCTCCGACACTTTCGCCATCTGCAATCAGACCCCACCACCAAAGACATTTTTCCTTCCCCACCCTTATCTGCCTTCCAGAGGGACGACTCCCTTGTCCGCTCCACACTCCCCTCCAGCCCCACCTCACCCGGCACTTTTCCCTGCAACTGCAGGAAGTGCTACACCTGCCCCCACACCACCTCCCTCACCCCAATCCCAGGCCCCAAGAAGACTTTCCACATCAGGCAGATGTTCACCTGCACATCTGCCAATGTGGTATACTGCATCCGCTGTACCCGTTGTGGCTTCCTCTGCATCGGGGAAACCAAGCGGAGGCTTGGGGACCGCTTTACAGAACACCTGCGCTCAGTTCGCAACAAACAACTGCACCTCCCAGTCGCGAACCATTTCAACTCCCCCTCCCATTCCTCAGACGACATGTCCATCCTGGGCCTCCTGCAATGCCACAGTGATGCGACCCGAAGGCTGCAGGAACAGCAAATCATATTCAGCCTGGGAACCCTGCAGCCCTATGGCATCAATGTGGATTTCACAAACTTCAAAATCTCCCCTCCCCCAACCGCATCCCAAAACCAGCCCAGATCGTCCCCGCCTCCCTAACCTGTTTTTCCTCTCACCTCAAGCCCCACCCCCATCTCCTATCTACTAACCTCATCCCGCCCCCTTGACCTGTCCGTCCTCCCTGGACTGACCTATCTCCTCCCTACCCCCCCACCTACACTCACCTCACTGGCTCCATCCCCGCCTCTTCGACTTGTCTGCCTCCTCTCCACCTATCCTCTCCTCTATCCGCCTCCCCCTCTCTCCGTATTTATTTCAGAACCCTCTTCCCCTCCCCCATTTCTGATGAAGGGTCTAGGCCCGAAACGTCAAGTTTTCCTGCTCCTATGATGCTGCTTGGCCTGCTGTGTTCATCCAGCCCCACACCTTATTATCTCTGTAAATCTGAATTGTTTAGATGAGCACTTTTGGGTCCTTTAACCATTTATTTATGTCAGCTTGTTATGTATCCGTCCTCAGAAACAACTATTGAGTAGTTGACAAGTTTATTTGTGGTTATATATTGTAATAGGAAGAAAGCATTCTGTTGCACATTCCTAAAAAAAAAGTACTTGCCTGATTGCAGTTTATGTAACTGTGTGTGATTGTATCCATCAAGGTCTAATATTGGCATTGGAGGTAGTCCCGCAAACGTTGACTTGACCGATACCGGGTATGGAAGGACTGTCTTATGAGGAGAGATTGAATAGTTTGGGCCTGTACTTGTTGGAATGGGAGATGACCTGATTGAAACATCCAAGATTTTTAGGGGACCTATTAAGAGTAGATGCAGAAAGGTTATTTTCTCTTGTAGGAGGGTCAGGCAGCAGAGGGCATCATCTTAGGATAAGGATTCTCCCATTTGAGACAGATGAGGAATTTCTTCTGAGAGGGTAGTGAATCTGTGGAATGCTTTACTGCAGAGGCCTCTCGAGGCTGATTCATTGAGTATATTCAAGGTTGAGGCACAGATTTAGCCAGTAAGGGAGTGAAGGTTTTTGGAAAGAGGCAGAAAAGTGGAGTTGGTTATGAGGTCTATATAGTCGCAATAGCAAAACAGGGTCAATGGGCTGAATGGCCTACTTCTGCTACATTTTGTGTTTGCTAGTCACCATTGGAATGAATGTGTATTGCACTGCCACCTAGTGGCATTTAGAGGCCTATTCTAGACAGTTGTATCACTATTGTTCCTTTAGCATTCCTGATGTGTTCTTAAAGAAAGCCATGCTAATTACTTTCCCATGTATAAACATGTTGTAAAGACGGGTTATATTTCTGACGAACTCACCTCCACCTACCTAGACTCCATTTTCACCCCCTTGATCCAGGAACTGCCTACCTACGTCCGTGACACCACCCACGCCCTCCACCACCTCCAGAACTTCCAATTCCCCGGTCCCCAACACCTCATTTTTACCATGGACGTCCAGTCCCTATACACCTGTATTCCCCATGCAGATGGCCTAAAGGCCCTCCGCTTCTTCCTGTCCCGCAGAACTGACCAATCCCCCTCCACCAACACCCTCATCCGCTTAGCCGAACTCGTCCTCACCCTCAACAACTTCTCTTTCAATTCCTCCCACTTCCTACAGACAAAGGGGGTGGCCATGGGTACCCGCATGGGCCCAAGCTATGCCTGCCTCTTTGTAGGTTGCATGGAACAATCCCTCTTCCGTACCTACACTGGCCCTAAACCCCACATCTTCCTCCGTTACATTGATGACTGCATCGGAGCCGCCTCGTGCTCCCACGAGGAGCTCGAACTGTTCATCCACTTCACCAACACCTTCCACCCCAACCTGAAGTTCACCTGGACCATCTCCAACACTTCTCACTCCTTCCTGGATCTCTCTGTCTCCATCTCGGGTAACCACCTAGAAACCGATGTCCATTTCAAGCCTGCTGACTCCCACAGCTACCTGGAATACACCTCCTCCCACCCACCTTCCTGCAAAAATGCCATCCCCTATTCCCAATTCCTTCGCCTCCGCCGCATCTGCTCCCAGGATGAGACATTCCACTCCCATACATCTCCGATGTCCTCATTCTTCAAGGACCGCAACTTCCCCCCC